>CAVLGW020000346.1:0-17932 GCA_963669155.1 Arbacia lixula
ACCCTTCAACCGATTGGAATGAACGTCTCATTCAGGAGCTTTCCTGTATCTATTCCTCACTGATATACTTGTATTTGTTTCCGTCTCTCTCTCTCTCTCTCCTTCTTCTTCTCCCTGCGCTCCTCCACAGTTGTTCTTTTTTTCTCTTCTTCTTTTTTTCTCTTTTTTGTTTATCCCTTTCTCACGTTTCTTTTCCCTTTCTTTCATCTTCTTCTCTTTCTTCTTCTTTTCATTCTCCGACTCTGAATTGTGAACGTTTTTATATCTGATATATTCTTCTCTCTCTTTTGACTCTTTGTCTTATTATTGATTTTAAATTTTCTCTCATTTTTTTCTCTAGGAATTTTACCTAATGTCGGCCAGTGGATTTTGTTTACTGTAATGTAGTATATGCAACTTTACGTAACTACTTGTGATTGTTTTTTGCAGGATCCCTAATGAGTCTACCGCCTAATTTTGATTTATTTTCACTTTTTTTTTTGTGCAGGAACTTTACATCATGTCGATATGTGGATTTTACTCTATAATTTGGTTTACCTAGTTTTACGCCTATCTTGTACTACGTAACAATATGTAATAAGCGCCCCTAGTTTCAGTTTAAAATACGCTCGTTGTACGCAATCATGTTTTTGTGTAAATTGTTCAGTCATTCATTCTTGATAAAGGTCTATGACCGAAAATTCGAATAATTTTTCTTCTCCGGCGTTTCATTTAATTTGTTTGTCTTCACCTAGTAATCAGCGCCATCGCATCCTCTATTCTTCTTATATATATATATATATATATGCGCCCCACACACTATCGTACAATCTAGCACAATACACGTTAGTCATGGTACACAAGTTGACATACGAAAATATCATAAGCCATCAATTATGACACTGCCCGGAGCTTGTCCGTTTTGACCAACGGTGTTCTATTTTTAATCTGCCGCGAAGAATCGGGCGAGCAAAATGGAAATATTAATATAAGCCGGTGTCGTTAAATGGGTGTTTTCCTCTTTATCTTCAGGCTCCGTACCCATGGGAGGTGCATGCTGGTTTTTACAAACGAGCGTGTCTAACTCTGTCAGGAATGTCATCGTTAGTTGATAACCCTTTGCATGCTAAACAGTGTGCTGTCTATATGATTTGATGTATTAAAGGGAAAATCCACCCTGAAGTTAAGTTGGTTGTGATAAAAGCAGATGCATGATAGAAACATATTAGTGAAGGCTTTAAAAGATCCTTCATAAAAGAAAGTTATGATCTTTTAACATTTAAATTTTGTGACGTCACGTGCGAGGTGCTCAATTGTGCGCTGTGTGGTTCCGTGATTTTGTTTTTCTCTTGTTCTTGATAAAGGAAGAAGTCTTCATCATAGAGGTATGTGTGTAAGAACATGTGTCTAATTATATATCGAAATCCCAGTTAAAATGATGAATATCCTTTTGAGAAAAATTACATTTTCAACAATATTAGTAAACAACATAAGTATGGGAGAGCATCTCGCACTTGACGTCACGAAATCAGCACTTTGAAAAATCGTAACTTTCTTATCCTCTTGAAGGATTGTCATCGAACCTTTACTCTTCTCTTTCTTTCATGTTGTTGCTTTCATTAAATCCGACTGAACTTCAGGATGGACATTCCCTCTAAAGGGTTACTAAATTAGATAATATAAGTTTCCACTAATCTATGTAAAATTATCCACTAAAACGAATTTCACATTCGTTTCCCGCAATAAAGTCTCATTTTGACGAAAATAGAAAAAAACACCCTCTCCACTGACATCAGAGAAGTCAAAATGCCATAAATGCCAACGGCGTAAATAAAATATTTCATTCACGCCGTTCAAACAATAGGTTTTCAATGGGATCCCAAAGCATGTCCGAGGTTTGTCGAGTAGCAACAACTAATAGATTCAAAGTGCATTCCATCCATTGAATCTGTGAATGACAAGATACAGGTGAATGCAATAACGCGTTACTACGCAGTTAGGGGGAAAGTTGTGAATACATTACGAATATCGTCTATTGTTGACTTCCGTACAATTTATGGCATTCTGACTTCTCTGACGTCACTGGAGGCGTCCGTTTTTTTTTCCAATATTCGTCAAAATGATACTTTATTGCGGCAAACAATTGTGAAATTCGTTTTTAGTTGATAATTTTACATAGATTAGAAAGATGATTGGGCGGTATCAACTATTAGAAACGAGCAGATAGGTGACTTTCTACCAAAAGAAATGGGTAATGAATAATGAGAAGACGAACAAAATCATTTCGAATATGTTTAATAAATATATAATGGAAGCAAATGTTTGAACGTGATATGTGTCCTATCTCTCAGCAAATAGATTCTCTATCTGAGTACCGTTTGTTGAGTTCAATTTAAAACAGTGATATAAAAAGGATTTATATCTTTATACAAATCAAAATTTGCGGCGTGATTAAAGACTCCCTTGAGATATTTTCTGTGTGTTTCCTGCCTATCCCCTCGTTGGGATTAAAGTCTAGAAAAAAAAGTCGCTATTAATATGCTATATGTTTGTAGGCGCACGTTTCTCTGTGTTCTGAATATGTTGAATAGGCCTCCTGAGTTTGTTCTTCCTGAAACACGTTTGACCTATTTCTACAGGGCTTTTTTTCTGCGCGATTGTAAGCAAATAAATTTCATCAATCATGTCTTTTGTCATTGTTTGTATTCGTTGTCTTTCATCATCATCAATATCTTTTAAATACTTATACTGCGTATTCTTTTTAGTTCCCTTTCCGCCGTTTTCATTTATTCGTCTTCTCTTTTTGTCCGTATTTTGTTATTTTCTTCTTTTTGTGTTACTACTGGTCTGTTTTCTCGTCCAATATTCAAAGAAATGGAGGCTGGTCAAGAAACTCCATTAGAAGATTTTCCTAAGGCATTTTCTTTTTCTTTTTCAAATTGAATGAAACGCCGGAGAACAAAATTGAACAAAATCTCCGGCGTTTAATTCAATTTGTTTGTCTTCACACACACACACACACACACACACACACACACACACACACATATATATATATATATATATATATATACACGCACATATATATATATATACTTATACACGCACACACATATATATATATATGTATATATATATACACACACACAATCATAATTCCAATTTTCACCTTCAGTGAAACGCACTCTCACTAAAGGTTATTTTGGAGGAAGTAGCCTGGCTTATATGTTTTATTTGGACATGGCTAATTCAAACTAAAAAGATAAGAGTGTAGCACTGACAAGACTAGTCACTCGATTGCCATTATCCTCTTTTCTCCCTCCATCACAATGTTTGAGCGAGCCGGAGAAGGAATTGAAAAATATTAGTCTACTGTAGTCAGACCCGTTTAATGAATATTGTAATTTGGTATAATATGTTATGCTATGGCTTTATGAACAAAAACAACAACAATATTTGTATTTGTACAAAAATCTGAATACTGAACAAATATAAAACAAATATCATCGTAGATATTTTATTATAGATGTACTTACACAATCATCTATAGGCGTTGCTAATAAGGACCAAAAAATAGCACAAGTGCTAGTCGAGTCCGGCCCTCATAGTAAACATATTTGGCAAGATATCATTTTCTACATCTGTATTGACTAGATTGTCAAAACTTTTTATACAAAAAACTAATATTA
Source organism: Arbacia lixula (assembly GCA_963669155.1). Classification (NCBI taxonomy): domain Eukaryota; kingdom Metazoa; phylum Echinodermata; class Echinoidea; order Arbacioida; family Arbaciidae; genus Arbacia; species Arbacia lixula. Next base: position 3,669 of record CAVLGW020000346.1, read on the forward strand.
GAAATGGATTTGTGTATACAATCTATACAAGGATATACAATGTATGTACATATGTAATTATGATACTTATTGAAGACATCTATTTAAAATGGGGATATCAATGACATAAATCTACATTCATCTATTTGGCGTATGGTAATTAACTTTACTCCAATAAACATGTGTAAAATGGTTAACATATCAGAGTAGTATTTGCAGGTACATGTAGTTCTGAATAAATTACTCTTTATGAAGCAAGTAAGTCGAAATATGTTTCTTGAAAGCATATTTTGTTTTCTTTTGTTCTAGACTGTTTAAACTGTAGACGGAATATTCCATGCAATTACACCTTCATGTGATAACGAGAATTGCCTGATTAGTTTTAAATCTGTTAAGCCGACAGTGTCCTTTCTCTTTTTGTCTAGTAGAATATTCATCGTTTATAAATTAAACTAGTAGAATATTCATGGTTTATAAATTAAACTAGTAGAATATTCATGGTTTATAAATTAAACTAGTAGAATATTCATGGTTTATAAATTAAACTAGTAATCTATTAATTCCCAACAGCCTTGAGATCAGCCTAGAAGAAAGGTCGCTCCCGTATCAGATTCTCCCCATCTCACCTACCGTAAGCACAAGGCGAGCCTAGAAATGAGACGGGCGGAAACGCGTCGTCTGGGCGATGTGAAGGATCGTCTGTGACATAAATTTGAGTAATTTTTTTCGTATATCTGAAGACACCTTCTAAACACAGCGCTGAATCTAGAGTGCAAGGCTCACCAATTATTTTCTTGGCATTTTGTTTTAAAGCCGACTGGTATCTGTACGTTGCACACACACTTTCTTTCCAAGAAATTTTCATTACTAATCCCGAATAGGCGACGTGTCGTCTGCGAACAACACAGATCGTATGTGAGGTAGATGTGTATTTTGTCTACTTTCGGAAAACAACATAATTTCCTACATGAATGGGTTAAGTGAGAGAAGAAACATATCGGGGCAGAGAGAGAGAGAGAGAGATAGAATGAGAGGGAGAGAGAGAGAGAGAGAGAGAGAGAGAGAAGAGAGAGAGAGAGAAGAGAGAGAGAGAGAGAGAGAGAAGAGAGAGAGAGAGAGAGAGAGAGAGAGAAGAGAGAGAGAGAGAGAGAGACATATGGTACTTCCACAGCGTTTAATTGCTGATATATTGTTTGGGGGATACCGTCACGACTGTTTAAAAGTATCAAACGTTCTGCCCTTCACTCCTGATGGGAAACAAAAAATCATATATATTTCTTAAAATTCATTTAAAGGATGGAGCACCCTATCCTTACTGCTACTGGGTGTGTCCCTAAGATTTCTCTTCAAAATTTAAATATTTTTTTTTATATTATCTATACTTCCTGAGGAGGAGATCCGACCCACCCCCCATGCGCTATCATTTCCGAAGCGGCCCTGCATCATACCATGGCGAGTAACAAGAATTTAGGTTGAAATCATGCTGTGCTGTAAACAGGATCGTAATTTGTGCTTAAACATGTCGAATGCGATGGTGATCGACAACTAACAATCAAACATCGTCAGTCCTCTCAATAATGATCTTCATTTCATTTCTTTTTCACTTAACGATTACATCTTGCAAGCCCGGACAATCCCAGCTAGTCCCTTACTCTTCTCTCTTTTTCTCTGCAGGTTACCCAGGAAACATTGCAGCTGGATCGTGCACACCTGAACAGACGTGCAACGGCCTGTGCCCGGGAGCAAGCGGAAACGGGCAAGGACGCCCTCCCGTGTGTTCTTGTGACCTTGACTGTGAGTACTTCAACGACTGCTGCAAGGACTTTGCGGAATGTCGGCGAAATATGCCGCCCATCACCGGGACGCCACCACTACGAGGAGCGAATGCCACGGTTGATGGTTACAAATGTGTTACGTTAAAGAATTTCATTGATAAGAAAGGATGGCAGGTGATTAGCGACGGCAGCGTAGAGCGGATGAGGGTTGGGTATTACGTCATTGCTTCGTGTCCGCGGACGATGTCGAGTGACGTCGCGAAGAACTACCGCCGGATGTGCGAGCAGGCAGGGCAGGACATCCTGTCCAACACTCCAGTGTACGACCAACAGCGGAACACTTACAAGAATTTATTCTGCGCGCTGTGCAACGGGTTGACGCTGCCAAGTATCAAGTCATGGAACATCGAGTTCTCGAACTGTAACGCGTCTTTCAACAGCACGCAGCCCTGGGCGGCTGATCCTGTGACGGGTGCGACGCCGTTGCATGGTGGTTACTCAGACTGGGTAAAGCGCGCATCTAGGAACTGCCTCGTGAAAATTACCGAACCGGTGGACGCGAACTCTCTTCGTCGCTGCATCCCGGATGTCGTATCGGAATGCCCACGAGCATCCCTTGATCAGCGTCTGAGAACCCTCTGTCAGAGGTACCAATCCGTCATCGTATCAAATGGCATTTATTACAGGAATAAATACTGCGCTCAGTGCAACTTGGGCGTCGAGATCAGGTGCAATACCATCAGGTTCGTTCCGTCCACCATCAGATTCTACTCACTGCGAATTGTTGCGGATTTCTCGAAAGGAGACTATTACGTAATCAATCATGAGGGTGAGCGATCGCTTGGATTCCCGCCGTGTCCAAACCAGGATCAGATCTTTGATATCTTCCTCGAGAAATGTCGTGTGATCAATTGCGCCAAGGGATACCTGACCCCTTTCGGCGACTGCATCAAGATCCCTTCGAGGATCCCCGAGTCCTGCGGACCGGAACGAGGGGAGAAGAGCGTCCGCATCCACGCCGAGGTCTCCAATAAATTCGGCTTCACATCCAGAGAGTGTTCGGACGTTGTTGACTGGTGGTTATCGTGCGTCCTGGAGGCGCGTAGACAGCGTCTGACTTTTAGTCTGAATGATCTGGTGGGTGAGTGCGTGATCAATGACACGTCAAGGGTAGCGGACATCTCAATAACCGCGAAGAATGACAGTAATCCCATCGTAATGAGGACGTTACTTAGTCTAATGGAGACATTCAACCTACTACTGGTATCACATTCAATGCCGTGCCACACGCAAGCTGTGGATTTCCAACAAAGCTGCATGTCCCTTCACCACGACCTCATTGAGGCCGGGAAGTGTCGTGACGTCACAATGAATTCTAGTAAGTCTGCGGATCCCCAGGCCTCTGGTAACAACACATCACAGAACTTGCCCAAGCTCAACATCAATTACCAGGCCAAGATCCTGGAGAATCTCATCTACGTCACGAGTTATACATCGTCTGAAAACCATGTCCGCACGGACCAGCGAGTCATGGCATGTAAGCGTTTAGCGTTGGATCATGTGCCTTGCCCTGTAGACGCGGCCCCATACAGTGACTTCGTCATTGTGCCAATGACCAACGGAAAGGAACACCTGAAGTACATACCGACAGAGAAAGTCATCAAGGCAGGTCAGTACGAGCTCACGGCTAACGGAACGGTCCTGGTGTGCCACGGGGTCCTAGGAAACGTATCCGCGTCTGTCTCCGAAGACAGGATTCCGCTCTTCCACTTTTCCTCGGCGGAGATCCTTGTCAGCTGCTTCGGCTTGGGGCTCTCCCTGATCGGCATGCTGATCACCTTCACCACCTACGTGGTGTTCCCGTCCATGCGGAACCTGCCCGGTAAGACCGTCATGTCTCTCATCGTCGCCCTCTTCACGGGGCAGGGACTCTTTCTCTTCGGCGTTGGGGAAACCCAGCAGGACACCGTCTGTACCATCATTGCCATCGTCCTGCACTACTCCTGGCTGAGTGCCTTCACGTGGACCAACGTCCTCGCCTTCCACCTCTCCCAGAGTCTCGGATCCCGTGCGGGTTCCATGCGAAAGAGCATCAACTTAGTCCCTATCTCCAAGGTATTCCTCGTGTACTGCGCCTATGGGTGGGGCGCACCTCTCCTCGTTGTGTCGATTAGTATCATCGTGGACTTCGGCAGTACAGCGGACTTCCAATACGGGACGCACGCAAGTTGTTGGATTACAGGGGGGCTGGCGAACCTTTTAGCCTTTGGAGTGCCCGTCGCTCTGACGTTGCTAGTCAATGTCGCTATGTTTACTAATATCGTGAGCGGCTTTCTATCGAGAAGGGCGCCTTCTTCCGGTCTAGACAATGAAAGTCGGAATAGAAGAAAGACGAGAAGAGATACCATGGTTTCATTTAAGGTAAGAGTTTATTTCACCTGAAACATTGATTTTCATAGGTATGGCGTTTTATGTAGAAGTCATCATAGGCTCGTCGATTTAAGTTTATATATTTAGTCACAACAGTCGATCAAATTAGCATACATCCCAAATTCATTGTAAAGTCATTTCCAACTTTTAAGACGTTGAACAAAAGACTGATATCCCCCGGTAGCTCATCGACTACATCTTATATATATATATATATATATATATATATATATATATATATATATATATATATATATATAGATAATTCCGTTTGACATGCTTGTGTAGGCTTCTTGGAACTAATCCTGCAATGTGGGAATGGATGAAGTGATGTGTATTTATAGCAATACCTGGAGGAAGAGGACTCGTACACAATTACTTGAACACGTGGTTACTAGAACTTTTATGATAAACTCCCCCTGCCACCCCAGCCCTTGTCGGATTTTGAATAATCTAACACGTCTACCATGTCTAGATTGTATTATGCCCGAAAAGGTTGGGCTCGATTACCATCGAATAATTCAAGTGCTTAAAGATGTTTCCTGAGAAGTGATCTTCAACAGATGATATTCAATATATCCTAATAGAAAGTAATGTTAACTCCTTATATTTTCTCTTGCTTTATCTATCTACCTATTCATATCTCCCTGTCAATCTATCTCTCCGTATTGATCTTTCTGTCAATGTGTTAATGTATTCTCCCCTCTGTTCTCGATCCCCTCCCACCCCCTTCCCCTCCCCCTCCCCCCACCACACTGACTCATACCTCCTCCTTACCCGCTCCCCCCTCCTCATCCCCTCCTCTCCCCCTCGCACCCCACAGATTGCCCTGCTGATGGGCTTCACGTGGCTGTTCGCCTACATCGCTGCCTGGGCCGCCCTCACCGTCCTGTGGTACGTCTTCATCCTCCTCAACAGTCTTCAAGGAGTCTACATCCTCACCGCCTTCACCTGCAACAGGGGAACCTACAGGCTATGGAAGGCCAAGCTTAGTGGGTGTGTACAAAATAATTTTAGGTATTTATTTGAGTAGGGCCTTGGTTATTCTGGATATTTATAGGACGTGGATGAAAAGAACTATAATTTGCTTATAATCCACATTCCCGCCGCCTTTTACCCTCACCACGCTTCTAATCTCTTGATTTCTTACTTTCCCCCTCTCCGCTCTTTCCCCGCTCTCATTTTCTTTCTTTTCCCTATCCGTCTCTCTCTCTCTCTCTCTCTCTCTCTCTCTCTTTCTCCCTCATAACGTAATAAGAAAAGACAAATTTCCTGTGTAGGTCACTCCATGAGAATAAAAGTCACAGAACATGTGATACCGAAGGCAACAACAATTGAGAGAAAGAGAGGTAGAGGGAGACAGCGTTTTGAATACATGGATTTGGAACAATATCTTATCTGCTCATCATGCATTAAACATTTTAGACCTTTCCCTTCTGCCCTACTTTGACAAAAGGAAGCAACTAACAAAAGAGATTTTTCTTGTAAATGAGCAAAATGTGTCTGTCACTTGTATTGGCATCAGTGCAACACCACATCATGTTAGATTGAATATCTCGCAGCAAAATGAACATTTCTTGTCTAGATTTTGCCTGTATGTAGGGAATGCTGGGTACAATCTAAGGATACCAATAACCCAGATTTGAGTGATTTGTCACTTGCTTCCTTTTGTCAGAGTAGGGCAGCCTTGTGATAAAGCATAAATTGTGAACCCCTTGTGTGCCAGAGAAAATGCTCTCTATGGGATTGGTGTGATAAAATGAACATGTGGCACACAACAGGTTAAAATAATTAATTGACATATCCCCTACCTTTAAAGTGTTACTAAATTAGAAAAATAAGTTCCGACTAATCTATGTAAAATCATGCACTAAAAACGAATTTCACATTCGTTTACCGCAATAAAGTCTCATTTTGACGAAAATTAAAAAAAAAAACCGCATGCCTCCAGTGCCGTATGAGAAGTCAAAATGCCATAAATGCCAACGGCGTAATAAAATGTTTTATTCACGCAATTCAAACAATACGTTACCAATGGGAACCCCAAAGCTTGTCCGAGGTTCGTCTGAGTAGCAACAACTAATAGATTCAAAGTGCATTCCATCCATTAAATCTGAATGACAAGATACTGGTGAATGCAATAAAGCGTTGCTACACAGTTAGAGGGAAAGTTGTAAATACATTATGAACACGGTCTATTGTTGACTTCCGTACAATCTATGGAATTTTGACTTCTCATACGTCACTGGAGGCGTGCGTTTTTTCAAATTTTCGTCAAAAAGACTTCATTACGGCAAACGAATGTGAAATTCGTTTTTAGTGGATAATTTTGAATAGATTAATGGGAACTTATTTTTCTAATTTAGTAACCCTTTAACCTCGCCATTGTCGTGCTATAGGTGTCGGCAGAGGCTCACGAAGATCAACACTCGGACCACTAACAACTCGAGCGGCCAGCGGTGCATCCCGGACCAACTCAGCCGGGACGAGCTGAATTCACACGACCCCGAAGACCTCAGCGGCGACGTCTCCCCAGGGGAGGAGGCGATGGAAGAGGGTCGCACTCGCGAGGAGGACGTCGACATCGAAAAGGAGAACTTCGAGTCGGCGCCAGAATTACCTATGACGCCTGTTTGAAACACCCTGAGAGGCGAGGGGCGTAAGTGGTAGACAGACAGATTTTGGAAATAAAGAAGCTTCCAGACTGCGCCGGAATTGCCTTTGTTTAAAGAACTTTAGAGGCGATGTGCGTTATGGAAAATATACAAGTCATATTCTCTACGAAACACGGAAGCGTCGAGACTGCGACAGAATTGCTCATGACGCTTCTTTGAAGAACTCTGAGAAGTGATAGGCGCTATGGAAGACAGAAATATTCTTAACAAAGTAGCAAAGGTTCGAGACTGCGCCGGCATTGTCCATGACTCCTGACTAAAGAACATTGTGAGGCGATGGGCATTTTTGCGAGACGGACGGATTTTCGATGAAATAGAGAAGCTTTGAGACTGTACCAGATCGACCCATGATACGTTTACGAAACTGAAACCGATATTCATGGGTCTATTCGGAGGAGATTCTAAGATTGTATAGACGTCTGAAGATGAAGGAGGCACTTGAAGACGAACAGTGTCGTGATCATGAAATAGATATAGCGAATGAGATCTTCCATAACTTTGAGAAAATGTCAGAACTACCATGGCACCTGTATGCAACGTAATGGTAATGGTCTGGCGGAGAAAATTCCAAGCGGTGATAAACATCTTCACGCTGGTGGACGAACAGATTTTTTATGATGAAATATTATAAGAGAAGGAGAACTTCGATGTTGAGTCAGAAACCTGTTTGGAGCATTCAAGTACTTTAGTTGATCTAGACACTGTGAGCATGGTCTTTTGTCACGCGGACAAAATGTCAAAGGACCTATTCTAAAGTGTGTCCGCGTAACAAAATACCACGTACATAGTGACAGGGGAGGATTCTAAGAGATGATATCAAGACGTCAGCCGAGGAAAGAGGCGCCGGAAGACCGACTTAGTCGTGAGGAAGAAGCAGCAAAAGATGTTCGTTTTTGAAGGCACCATAATTGCGCATGGCACCAGATCCGGATGACACTTTGAGGTGCCATATAGACTGAGAACGACTGAGTTGAGATGACGAAGTAGAAGGAGGGCGTGCTTTGATGCGGGGCAATAGCTATTATTACACCTGTAAGAAACGTTGTGGTACTCTAATGAAGATGATTCTCGGATTTTTGACGCACAGGATTTGAGATAATGTCTATAGCTCAACTACCCATGACCGCTATATACACGTAACTTTATTTGAACATAGTGGATGTTACGGGGGAGGGGTTCTAAGAATGTTGCACAGATCTGTGCCCTGTCTTATAAAGAGATGCAATTAATCGCAACTATATAGACTTAAGATAGATATCGATCGTTACTATGTACATTAGAAATAATGCAGGGGCTTGGAATTGCGATCGATTCGGATCAATCGTAACTCTGAATACAATGGGGCCCTAGCAATCTTGAAGATATCTTCAGAGTTACTGTCTTGAGCTGAAGGGGCCCTCTTTACAATAGGGGGTGTGCCCCGAATCTTTCCGCCCCCATTTTCAAATGAAAATGTCGATTGAAATTGTTTACATTTATTCATTGAAGAGTGCGTAGTTTGTTTGTTGATAGGCAACGATTTAGAGCAGTTTTTGATGACTTTTGTTTGATTTAACCTGTCTAGTTGTCAACATTATAGAATAAACCTTGAATAACAATGTCAATCGATGGATGATGTATGACTTGCCTTATCCTCGCAACGTTACGAATCTAGCACCTCTACTTTATAGAAAGATAGAAACAAGATTTAGTTTGTGTGTGCACCGGATATGTATTGAATAAATTATTGTGTGTATTGTTATGTCGAGTGTGTAGATATTAAAGAGAGAAGATATATGATATACAAAAGGATATTGATACGATTGTGTCTTGTTTGTGTGTGTGTGTGTGTGTGTGTGTGTGTGTCATTGGCAGAAGTGATTACAAGGGATACAAGGAATCTCTCTGAACAACATTTGTTTATAAACAAATGGATACCTCGAAAGCTGTAAATGCGGTGAGGGACGGATCCATTCTCCAAATTCGCACGGCTTGGAAAAGATGAGATTGATACTTTTATGGTTTTGGTGCACTGTTTTACAGGGTTGTTATGATGGGAAAACAGCACAAGACAAAAGAAGAGATCGAGAGAATGAGAGATTGTATGAGAGAGAAGGAGAGAGTGAGAGAGGGAGAGAGAGAGATAGAGAAGGAGAAGAGAGAGTAGGAGGAGAAGAGAGAGAGAGAGGGAGAGAGAGAGAGAGAAGGGGGGGGGAGGGGGGGGGGGGAGAAAGAGTGGTAGAATAAGAGAGTGAGTGTGCATGGGGGAGAGAGTGGAGAGGGAGAAAGTAAGAAATCAAGAGCTTAATAGCATGATTATGGCATTTGAAGAGCCGATAAAATCAACCGCTTAAGGAGGCATAAAATCATAAAAAAAAAAGATAACAGTTTCGTCTTCCCATGGACACACTTTCACCTTATCTTTGTTTTCTATAGAGGTGTTACGACCGTTGTGATATTAACATTTTTAACCCCCAAACCCAAGTCCACTCTTGTCATACTTCAAAGTGCAAATTTTTCCATTCTAGGATTACAAAATCTTCTACCCCACCTTATTGATTAAGCGTAGGTGGTTCAAATCCCCTGGGCCTCTTCTCATCCTTCAAAATGCACAAGCTCCTTACCTTCGTTCACCCTGAACTATAAAGCGGTAAATTTGTCCCTCACGAATTTCCCCCATTTCTCTGAACCTGACCCTTTTATAAATAAAAATTGCTATATCGGGAATAAACGTCTTACTTCGGCCCACCTTATCATCTATATCCTTCAAAATACCAACGTTTATCACGCCAAGACGCGATAAACCTGTCTGCCGCCTTCCTTTTTGATCAAGTATGGAATAACAAGTGATTCACCCCTCTCCCCCATTAACCACACATCCCCATTCCCCCCTTTCAAAATGTTGAAATGGATAGTCCACCCTGAAATTAAGTTGGTTTCAATAAAAGCAGACAAATGAAGAAAAATAACACATATTAGTGAAGGTTTTTATGAAAACCAGTCAAAGGATAAGAAAGCTATGATCTTTTAAAGTTGTGATTTTGTGACGTCACGTGCAAGGTGCTCTCCCATGTATTTTTTTGTTGGAAATGTTGATTTTCTCGAAAAGATATGCATCATTTTACCTGTGCATTGGATACATCATTAGAAATACGTCTTTGAACACGTACCACTAAGAAAAAATAACATTCCTTCATCAAAAACAGAAAAAAGCAATTATGGAATCCTACAGCACACAACATAATGGCAGAGCACCTCACACGTGACGTCACAAATCGTAACTTTCTTAACCTTTGACGGATTCTCGTCAAATCTTCACTAATAAGCTTTTTCATGTCTGCTTTTATTAAGACCAACTTAACTTCAGGGTGAATTATCCCTTTAATCTTAACTTAAGACCGAATGAACCTGCAACCCCCCCCCCCCCCTCCCCCAGGATCATTATCACTGAGTAGGAATAACAGAAAACGCTTGGAAATCCTTTTTTTTAAACCAAGAAATGCAGCGATTTCCTCACCATGGGAGGCGAATAAACACAATCCCTACATTCCAGGAAGAACGGTCACATATGCATTATTGAAATAGATAATACAATGTATGTATGCATGACTATGTGATTGTGTGTGTGTGTGTGTGTGTGTGTGTGTGTGTGTGTGTGTGTGTGTGTGTGTGTGTGTGTGTGTTTGCGTGTGTGTGTGTGTGTGTGTTTGTTTGTTGTGTGTATGTGTGTTGTGTGTGTGTGTGTATGTATGTGTGTGTGTGTGTGTGTGTGTGTGTGTGTGGATATGACTTGTTCGTGTGCGTGTATTAATAATTGTTTGAATGTAAACTTATCTGACCAAGGACGTATGAAACATCCTTGATCAGGTAATTTCGATCCCTATATGGAATATCTGCATGGCTACCCCCATGCTACCACCACCACCACTACCTTCGTCATCACCAGCACCACTCATTCATTGTGATGGTGTTCGGAATACATTATCTGGTAAACACACATTTTTAGGTCCCAATTATTTGTCCAAAAGTGAAATTTTATTTCACAGGATTATTGCAAAAAGAGTAATTGGTGAAATGTCACAAAACATGCTACTAAAGAAAAATTACATCCATTGATTTTATGATGTGTTAATTTCAGCTTGATTCGACTTGTAACTTACCTTTAACTATTTTTCAAGTGTCAGAAGTTTTGTTTAACACCTAGTATCTCAATCCAGAGCAACAAATATGCTATTTCATCATTTTTTGTTTTATACATTAACTAGAGTTTCAACGAATGATCCTCCGAAACAGCAACACTTTCAAACTCTTTTAAACTATAGTCCTCTCCTAAAATGGATTAATTGAACCTCCTTGCAGAAACCACAATTTTATCATATCGCCATTGTGTATTTTGTGGTCCCTGGTCTCCAGGCTACAGGTTGCGGGCGACCCGTCCAAAACGCAGTTGAAATCCAGCAATCAATATAATTGCAATTAAAGTTAGTTTCCTGGGGGTGTTTTACCAAGCTGTTGGTAAGTTACGAACGACTTTACGAACGACTGGTGATAATATCCTGTGATACCACACTTTGTTCATTGAGAATCTGATTTAGCACAAGAAGGGATCACCAGTCGCTCGTAAAGTCGTTCGTAACTTACGAACAGCTTGGTGAACCACCGCCCAGAGCTGTAATTGGGAGGGAATTAGTTCTTATACATCATTGTCATGCTGTTTTTAAAAAGTTAAATTATGTTGACCTGCAAAAGGGAGGATTCACTGCCTTTAAGTCGAGTATAGCTACAACCAAATGTACTTCTAATCACAACCTAGAATAAATGAATTATCAAAAGTGCTACCATTTGTAGAAATTCGAGTGAAAGCAAACACATGGCCGTCACCAGGAGGTGCAGAGGATGCGAACGCACCTCCCCCCCTCCAGATCACTTTTTTTATTATTATTTTTTTTTTTTTAGAAAGGAGCGAATTATTATTTTTTTGACAAACAAACCAACAATCGAAATCTAATGTTAAAAATAAAGCGAACAGCTTTTGTATGAAGCCTCTGAAAACAACAAAATTGCGGCAACTCGTTCTCAAAAAATGGCAAAAGTAGTCACACTTAAAACCCGGTATTTTTCATTGAACATAACAGAAGCAACCCCAGCATTCCAAAAATAATACAGGGCTGTACAAAAAAAAAAGTCAAAAGGTAGTTTGTGTACACAAAAAAGGTGCAGTTTAGGGTATTATACTAATGTGCACACCAAAACTAAACGAAGTTATAATTGAAGATGTTTTTGCTACCCGATGTACCATAGCACCCAATGAGGTCACTCATTATATGCCACATTATCTATAAATTTTGTGGCCTTATGAAATTGCTACGGAGAAAAATATTGAAATTTCACAGAGTTTGCACCCTGTACTGTGATCATGCTGGGAAGCACTCGTTATCCCGAAGGTTCGTTATTCCGAAGGTTCGAATACTCCGATGGGTCGTTATTCCGAAGGTTCACTATTCCGAAGGTTCGTTAGTCCGAAGGTTCGTTAGTCTGAAAAATAAGGTTCGTTATTCAGAAGGTTCGTTAGTCCGAAAACGAAATACGGTTCTCCGAAGGTTCGCTAGTCCGAAAAATAAAAAAGGTTCGTTATTCCGAAGGTTCGTTTGTCCGAAAACGTAAACGGGTTCGTTAGTCCGACAATGTGAAAAGGTTCGTTAGTCCGAAAATAAAATAAACTTATTTAAGTAACAAAACGGTGTTGTCATTAAAAAGTAAGAGGATATTATGCAATGATAATCTCGGCGGAGGATGATGCATGTGTATTTTGTGGCCAATGCATGTATTGTATCAAGAAGTGGCGTGGATCAAGCATCTTGATTTTACTTTTATCTCAGCAATTGCTGCCTGAGACGATGGCTGCGGATGGCTGTTTTTGCCCCCCCCCCCCCTCCCCCAGCCAAAAAAAAAAAGGGGGGGGGGGGGGTCTACGCCCCTGTTGGAGGTTTTAATCGCTCCTATTCTGGTCCAAACAATTCTTTCTTTTAGCATAACTTAATGGAAATTGGATGTACCATGGAGGAAAAACACAAATAAACAAATTTCCCCCTTCGAATTAAAGGTGAACAACGACGGTGAACAGCAGCAGATTTCTACCCCCCCCCCCCCTCCAACACACGTGTTCTCCCGGTTTTCCCGGCTTCGCCACAGATTATATCAGTTTCGGACTAACGAACCTTATTTTCATTTTCGGACTCACGAACCTTATTTCGTTTTCGGATTAACGAACATCGAGGTATAGGCAATTTACGTGTTTCGGAATTACGAACCTTCGGAATATCGAACTGTAACTGTGATCATGACCATATATAAATCAGGTGATTGAAATAACTTAGTGGAAAGACAGAGAGTTCAACAAGATCCAGATTAAACAAATAAAAAATTGCACATTTGAATTATTTGGTGGTGTTATTTGTGGCTACACCTGTCTCGAAGTAGAGGGACCATATACTATACTATACTATACTATACTATACTATAATATACTATACCATACTATAGTACACTGAAACGCCATGAGAGAGGAAAGATATAAAGGTGACAGAAATAGAAAGAGAGAGAGAGAGAGAGAGAGAGAGAGAGAGAGAGAAAGAAAGCGCGGAAAGAAGGAAAGACAAGACAAACAAAAAGAAAATAGAAGAAGGAAAGGATAAATAGAAAAAAAAAGAACAGGAAGAGATAAAGAGAAACAGAGGAAAAGGAAAGAAGGGGAAAAAAGAATGTTTAAAAAAAAGGAAGCATGATAAATAATGCGACAATGAATATTTTCAATGTGGCTCATACATTGTACATTTTAGTTATAGACTTGTTTGGTTTTTTCCCCTATCTATGCCACCAGCAGCACTGCCTCACATTGGAATTGGTAATTTGTGTCTTTTTCCCCCCCAAAACGCACCCCCCCCCCCCCCCCCCCCCCCCCCCCCTCCCCTCCGGGTCCCCCTCCCCCCGTCTTGAAAAAAAATAATCTGGTGAAGGCACAGCCCACTCCAGTCTCACTTTCGGCAGCTGCCTGCTCTTTGGATCCCGTCCCTCTACGTTTGAGAAACTGACAATGTTTTTGGTTTTTGACCCCAACTATTTCGCGCGGGAAACCATCCCTTCCTTGAAACACATGTTTTGCTGTCAACAGCGGGGTTGTGCGGGCACAGCTGAGCACTCGCTTCGCGCGCGCTCCATCGGCCCACACATTTAAAGCGCTAGCTTGTGTGTATACATGCCTTAGCTGCTTGATCTCGACCGACTGTCTGAGTTGTTGCTCAGATTCTTTAAGCGTAAAGATGGCGACTTTGTTCTCTTATTTTTCGAAAGTTTCTAACAAAAGCAAGGAGAAGACCTCACCAAAAGCTGGTGACAAGGTGGGTAGCAAGAATTCAGCATCGCCAAA
>CAVLGW020000347.1:0-17903 GCA_963669155.1 Arbacia lixula
ACTAGTAAGGCGGCCGTAACTACGGGAGAGCTATTGTGACTATCCCGTTGTGACCATTTATGGCCGGCAACACAGTTTGCCGTGCATTTTTTTTTCATATTCCTTGACATTGAAAATCTTCAAGATTCAACTACATTAGATCTACATAACATTTATCAAATCTTAAATTTAGATTACAAGATATATATCAATCTGTACTTACCGTACCGTATGTACTGTGCATGTTTACGTTTATGCCCCTGGCTCTGACTGAGCTAAGTCGCTGACGCCAATGAAGTATTTAACCTGAATCAACTTTTTAATTTGTTAACCCCCCCCCCCCCTTTTTCGTTTATTTTTTGGTCAACCCCCCACCCCCCATGCTCATCAACTTCTCGTAACCCCCTTACAAAAATCCTGCGTACGCGCCTGACACACACACACAAAAAAAAAAAAAAAAAAAAAAAACGCGAAATAGCTCCAGAAATTGTAGCCCTGGAAAGTGGAAAAAGAGCCCTGGAAAATGAAAAAGTAGCCCTGGAAAATTTTTAAGTTTCTCCAAAAAGAGCCCTGGAAAGAAAAAAAGTAATTTTTTGGTTGAGGTGCAGCTATCCATGAAGTGTGGTATCCACTATCTATGGAGGTCTTTTGCATGCTACTCCTGCGCTCCGCACGCCTTCAAATAAGATAGGCTGGCAGACGAGTGGCACATGGGCACTATTTGCAAACAATTCTCTATAACCAAGTGTAAATGGCAGGATAAAAACCTCACAATTTCTCACAAAAACATTAATTTGTAAGGTGTAAATGAGCCTCCAGCTTTGACTTTGTTATTGCAGAGTGTTTACCTAGATGCTAGAATCATTGCTCTAGTCATTTAGGCTGTGCTGATCAGCTAGCCCCCCTGTCTGGAGTCGCCCTATACAATCATACACCACCATCCATCACCCTACTATTATTATCAAAGCAGATCATAGCAGAATGAGCACTGCAGAAAAAAATACAACTTATTTGCGGGGGCTAGCTACTACTCTTCAAGTCTGACGCCATGAGACAAATACACTACACCAGCTGTGTAAGCACATGGACGATATGAGAGAAATCAACATTTCAGAGGCTCTTTTGGGGGGATTTCGATACTAAATCGGCATGTACTTTTCACTGAATTCAGAGTGATGAATATTGTAATCCCCTAATAACTTATGCAGGCTGGAATGTACTATAGTAATGGATGGAGTCATGTTGATGATGTGGTAAATCTGAGAGAACTGGTACATGTACATGTAGGAGAAACATGTGTTGGCTTTTAATCCGGGAGTCTCCACTGAGTGGATTTGAAATGCATTACGATAATCCTCATCACAGAAATTATGCATACATCTGTACGATGCCTGGTTATAGCAGGCTTGCAGTGCATGATCGATAATGTACCATAATATCTCTCTATGCAGTAGTATCACACACACACAAGGCTGCAATACAGTTTTTTTCTTTTGAAGTCTGAACAAACTTGGTTTGAGGTAAGGTGTAGCACTGTACTCGACTTGCTTATAATCAATAAAGTACTGATCTGCCATGACCATGGGTTTCATTCACACTTCATTTCAGGATACCACAAAGGAATCATCTCAAAGAGATGAAATCATTCAAATTAGAAAAGATCTGAACCCCAGTCATGACTACAGAATGATTCTGCCATGATTGTGGCATGTAATCATCACTACTTCTGTCACTTACATAAAAATAATAATGGCTGAATAACAATAAGAATGTGTTTTTTTTTTAATTACTGCAACTCATTTCATTCATGAAATGCACAAGTAATACACAATTTGCACAATGGCCAAATACATGTAATACAAAATCACAGTTTGGTTTAAACCAAGACATACAGTATTTATACATGAAGAAGTTTTGAAAAAAGGGACTATAAAATCAGCTCTGGTTCCTACATACCCATGGAGTGTAGGCCTACATGTATACTACATGTACATCTATCACAAAATAGCTGATTACAAATCTTACATGGCACTAAGAAACAACTGGGCACCTAAGCCTAGGATCTAAACTGGTACATGAGGTCAAAGTTCATGGTCACACTCTAACATGTCAAGCTGGCAAGAGACTCTTGATGATTGAGAAGGGAACATGGAAGTACATTTTCACTCTATACTTTCTTTCTTATTAATCAATATAAACTTAATTTGGGTGTGAGGGAAAGGGATTCCGCTCATATATTCCATGTTTTCTCTATTTATTCTCTTTCAATTTGATGTTATCAGATGAGAAGGTCAAATACATGTGTTTGATCAAAGTTTTTCTTGACATGTGATCATTATTTCAAGGACTCTTTTCAAAGCAGTAATCAAGACTGCAGAATGGTTTGTTACCAAGCAAATCCCAAGTTATTTTTCTAGTCTCTGAGTAAAAAGTTATCCTACCAGTACTAAACCAAAATCATTCTTCCTTTTCACTTTGACGCCCCCCCCCCACCCCATTATCACATTCTGCTTCTATTAAAATTTATAAACTTCTTTTCTTTCATTTATTTCTACTAGATCCTCCCCCCCCCCCCCCCCTCTTCTTCTTCTCTTTCACCTTCATCTCCTCTTCTGTATGGTTCCTGTGAATCTAATTAAATTTCTCTATTCTCCCTCAAATTTCTACCAAAAACAATGTACATGTGTACCTCAATGTACTAATATTTACATAACATTCTCACCTACATGTACTTGACCCAATGATGTACATAACATGTACATGTATGCATGCATTACATGTAGAACTGTGAACTTATGTTTCCCAAACACATCATTGCTTCCACCAATTTGTCCCTCTATTCTTCCATCCCTATTCATTGAGTCAACACACGCATATAATCTACCCCAATCCAATCACACAAAAAAATATCAGAGAGTCAAAAGAAATTCATGCTCTCGCAATTACAGCCGCATTTAGTGCCTAACCTCGTGAAATTGGGCAGAGCTGGTTCGAGAAAAGGCTCAGAGTTTCAGAAGATCGGTCTGTGGGAACCTGACGGTGGGCTTTGTGTATCGGGAGTGAACTTGCCACAAGCACATGTCAAAATCCTGTAACCGACTAATCCACCAGATAAGAATAAACCCAACTGCAATTAACCATCTCATGAAGAAGCCAATTACAAGAAACTAGACCGCCTCGTCGGAGTGATCAGTCAACCGAATGCAACGACACACACACACACATGTATGCACACACATAAGCCAGAGTTATCCCCGCATATGTCTGTTATTTCTCTCCACCAATTTCCCTCCCCAAACGCTACAATTGCGCTCTCTTGACGAGAGGGGATCCACCTCTTAATTGAATTTCAGCGTCAAATCTCTTTTGGATCGGCCTCGATCTGTCTGGCGTAATTGGACGAATGCAAACTCCAGAGCGGTTCCCTCCATCCTCCGTGTGTATATGAACACGCGGCTCCCGACAACGAGGGCGGTAAAACGCGCAATTAAAAGCCGCTAACCAGATGCCCTCAAGAGTGGCACTTCAAAAAGGAGAGGGGAGTTGTTCTTACGAGTTCCGTTAAATGCTTGGATCACAGTGCAGTACACACTGTCTCTCTCTCACACACACAAACACACACACTCAACACATGTCACTCAAGCAAAGCATTTGGAGTCCTTAACTTCATTTAATTAGAAAATAAATATAAAACAATCCCTGTCCCTGAGTCTCTTTAAAATGACAAACCAGTGTACTTTACCTGTCATACAGTCTATTTGAGAGCATTTCATTACATCTCTGTTCAGACATTTAACCCTTTGAAAGCACTTCCAGGCCTGCATTGGCTGGTCACTGCCATCTTCAGACCAATTTCATGCGACCCACATACCACCAAACTCTTAAAAGCTCTGTCAGTTGTGAAATTGGAGACATACTGGCGAACTCCTTGTGAAATGCAAATGCAGTCATTGTATCTCTTTTGAATATCCATATATATATGGAATTATTGAGAAGTGTAGTAATATTCTGAGCAGCACATGCATAAAAGCAAGAGACTTGAGTTCGTACTGAATCTTGAATTGCTTGCATCCTTGTGTGGAAGTGTGGAACATACAATTTCACAGTTTCCTTTCATCCTTAAACCCGTTACTTTTCACATGATGTTTTCCAAAGACAAATAACACGATTTTTTTTCCATCCTAAAGGTAAAATTAATATCTTATGTGATACACTCTACCAGTTTTTTCCATCCTAAAGGTAAAGTTAATATCTTATGTGATACACTCTACATTTGACTACCAGTGCTGTGCTCCTGAAAGCCCATGCCATCCCATGGTCTTTAATACTTAACCCACTCATGAGCTCACGAAGCCTGGATTGATAGGTCTGTCGCGGGACGTTACCGCTGTTATGAAACATCCCCTTTCCCCATCTCAGATGGGACAGAAAGCCCCATCTCCCTAGCCTAGCTCTCAGGCTGCAAGACATTCTACATCCACAATATACATCGTAGAGTAGGGTCTGGTATTCACAAGACTAATCACTTCCATCAATCTCTCATTTCCACCTTCCTCTTTTTCTAGTCTGTCCCCACCAAACTCTCTAGTGATATTAGGCTTTTGCAGCCAGACCTACTAAGTAAATACTTTGGAATATAAATGCTCAAAGCCTTGAGGCCAGGCTACATGGCTCTCCCTGATCACACCGAAAATAGCTGCTCAGATTGTGATTAGATAGACTAGAAAATGTTTGCAATTGGGGAGATAAACAGCAGGACGCCAGGGCTCTCAGAATACAGAGTGCTGCTCAGACTAGCCGATTAACCCCTCGCAAACCACATTAATACTGCTCTTTATAATATAGGAATTGTCCGTAGTAGTGGAGCCACAAGGCATGAGTGGACGACGAGTGGTTAAACCGATGTCATGGCACCAGCCGGCAATAAGATTTTCCTCCAACTTCATGAGAAAGTAGGTTATTAGGTAGGTGCACTTTTGCAGAGTTTTCTTCACATAACATTGTACCTTGAAGAGTTGTCTTGTCCTGCCAGTCATAGGCTGTAAGTGTAGTGGGCCCAGTACACCGCTCGACATCTATTCTCATAATGTGACTCTTCATCTACCAGGAAAACGCTGCTCAATCATACTAGTGTGTATTACTCACGCAAAAGTGCATCAAAGGTGCATAAAAGCATTTTAAAATTCCCAATTTTCATGAAATTTGGCAAGTTGAACGATTGGTATTATACATAAAAATAATGTGGATGTGTTTTATTCCTAGGCACATGTACTTGTGATCATTTTTGTATAATTTTACATTTTTAGATGTGTGATAGATGAATATAATTTTGCAAAAAAAACACACAGCTTGGATAATTTTTTACAAATGGTATAAAAATACAGTGATGTACAATATTGATATCACACTGTATATGTTCACAGTAGTGCAACGTCTGTAAACAAGTTCAAGATGTACAAAAAGCACGTTCAGAGAGCTTTTTTCACATGATAGAATATTTATGAGCCAGTGTTTCATTTTAGCACTAGACTTTTTCAAAATAAAAAGTTTAAGTGCAGGGCAATCCAAACATAGAAATATTCAGAGTAGATTGTCATTTAAAGATAGGGTTGCCCATTCACAAAGGCTATTACATGAAAGCTTGGTAAGAATCAGCAGTAGGGTAAAGGAACCAGTGAACTTCAGGCTACCCATCAAAATCTAGTGATGAATATAATTCCATTCAAAGTCAGTTTCCTGTTCTTATATTGTGAGTTCTTAAATTGTATTTTCTTCCATTTCTGTGGTATTTACATAATTTATTTTGCTGGACCTGCAAAAAGGCTTTTACCCTGATTTTAAACAAACTCCTTCCCTTTCTTTTTATGCATACCGGTAAATCCATTCCTTCCTTGTTTTCCCCCTCTCTGAGCCCCTCTACCAGCGCCCTCCCCCCCCCCCCCCCCACCCCCTCACACCACCTTTCTGACCCTCTGAATCTTGAAGGGAATCATGACTGTGTTGAAGGTACATTCCCTCTCTCTGGTGAAGTGTCAGGTTTAGGGTCAGACCTGCAGCCGAATGCCAGAACCGAATCTGGGTCTCCCTTGCCTGGCCAACTGGAAGAATCTAAACAGGCGTATCAGATTAAATTCCTCAATTTCTGCCAAAATAGTTTCCATTCCTCCAACCATTTCCTGTACTTTACGGCTCATGTTCATCTTCTTTGAAAATGCTCTCCCTGTCTATATATACCCATCTGTCTGTCTATCTGTTTCTGTCTCCCTCCATACATGTCTAACTTTCATGTTTTCGTGACCCCCCCCCCCCCCCCCACACACACACACACACACTTACTCACTTCAGAAGGGGATGGGGAAAATCAAGATTTTTATAAAAGAAATTAGGATGTTTAAAAGCCCCTGATGTGGTGGGGGGGGGGGGGGGGGCTTGCCCTGATCACTCTTGTAATTAACATTATTATTTAATTTGCTCTCCCTCTCTATGTGTCTCTCTGTCTGTGTCTCTCTCTTTCTCTCTCTCTCTCTCTCTCTCTCTCTCTCTCTCTCTCTCTCTCCCTCCCCCCCCCCTCTTCTCTCTCTCTCTCTCTTTATTTATCCATCTATCTCCCCATACGTTCTCCATGAACATTTAATGCTTGTCGCTCCTTCTCCCAGTTCTACTGTCCTACACAAAGGGACACCGTCAAAACACCAAATCAAAACCCGCTTAAAGCAAATGTATGGGTATAATTTTGGTGGAGGCACAATATTTGAGTATTTGCCCAGTGACTGTGCATCTTGCAAATATTGGTTGTGGTATACTCCAGATAATAACTGTCACGGTAATGGAGTTCCTTCATCACTGTGGGGGTTGTTTGCAGCCTGTTCACAAGTCACATGTCAGCTCTCAACGCTCCTTAGAGGGCTGTGTGTGTGTGTATGTATGATGTATGTATGGAAAGTCTTTAACCCTTGATGAGCCATTGGAGGATTTTAACATAAGTAATACACACAAACCACATTGGGCAGTAGATTGTCTAGTATATCCCTGGTTAAACCAACTGTGCAGTCAACAATTAGCCCCTGCAGTGCAAAATAGCCCCCTCCCTCCCCACTTCTCCCCCCAGAATAGCGTAAGAGCCCCTGAAACATAATACTAACAGGGTATAATGCACAGCCTGTTATTTCTTTTTTGTTGTTGTATATCCAGCCTGTCAATTTCACATCAGGCTTCAAAAGAATCCCCCCTCCCCCCCCCCCCCCCCCATTTAAAAAGATAAAAAAAATCCCCTGCAACTTCAAATGAGAAACATAGCCCCTGTACCAGATCAATGGAGATCTGAAAACTTTGTATGAATGACATCGTGATGCAGTCACAAGTCACAACCATCTCCCTTCTGTAGAGCAATGTGTTGTAAAAATCACCTGTATTTTGCAATTCACTGTCAATGGGTGAAATGCGCTCTGAATCTATAAGTTGTGGCTACTAACACAAACCTCAGACAACCTTTGGAGTTACCATTTATAACATATTGTTTGAATGATGTGAATAAAATTTGCATACATAAAGAAAATGGTCTCCCAGTGAAGAAAAAATAACCTTGGGGCTCCTGCAAACAAATCCCTTAAATGCTTCAGGAGAGGCCTGGAAAAAACTTGATTTCTCTTACAGTACATATATGTTTTTTTTTGTCAGGACATGGCTTGCACAATCAGCCCTATTGTAGGCTAAATGCTGACACATACTGGTAATCAATTTATATTTTGGGGAGGAGCTGCTTTTAGAAATAATGAATTATTAATTGTTGATAATGTCAGTGCATCCAGAATGTACCAAGCACAGTGATTTGTGTCAAAATTGATGATTTTCTTTAAATACAACTGCTCACGAAAGATAGGTCCAAGATGAAAAAAATACCCCAATAGCATTAGTGAACAGGCTCTTGCACGCAAACAACCCACATCAAGTACCACTGCGGTCAAGACGCCATCATTCCATGGACGGCACTGAGCCATGTGATTTAATTTAATTCTTACAGCATCTCTTCATTCATACTACCAGTGGAAGTCTTCGTAGCAGTATAGCATCATCAACAGATTACTCAAGGTCATTTTTTTGCCCGAGGGAAGAACGGACGATGCCAGTTTTCTATATAAATTACCGCTGTAGGCATATCATGCTCATTATATGCGAGCTACAGTGTACCACTTGCAAACTGACATGTGCAGTATACTGTGTGTTTTGTATGAAGAAGAAGAGTATCGGCACACTCTTGCCTTATAAGGCACCAGGTTCCCCCCCCCCCCCCCCACTCAGGTATACATGTTATGCAAATGAGGGTGCCTTCCTTTAATCTCCTGTCTCCGCTCCTGAATTGACGAGGAGGATGACTCAGCTCACCAAGACACTTCTCCCGCCATTCAGAATTCCTCCACTCCTCCACCAAGGTTTTTCGAAGATGAGTCGTCCGAGCGAAAAAAAAAAAAACGAACGATGGAGCACGGGGGTACACGAATCTCCGTGTAGAAGGTATGGCTGCCCACGTACGACAGAGATTTTGGGCTCCTCCTTAGGTTATCAATAAATCGCCTGCATGATATACAATTCGGGTCAAGTGGGTGGGAATCTTGAGGCATTGGTAATTTGGAAATTTGGCAGCTCCTTGAATACCAGATTATCTAGGGGCAAACGTCCCCACGCTTTCTCTGTAGTAACTCTGTATTCACGTAGTTCTATGCACTGCATGGCTCATTCTCTCTTTCTCTCTCTCTTTCTTTCTCTCTGTTTCTTTCTCATTTTATACACAAAGCAGAGAGAAGACAGGAAATGGAACAGAGCATAGATATTTGCGTCCACAATGACAAAAAACTTTAAGGAAAACACAAAATATCTGGATGATTTTGCTAAAAGAAACAAAAAAAGGGAAATATCATGGCCTCACTCTGTGCATAGAATTGAATGTGGTATTTTTAAAGTCCTGAGTGTGTTTGTACTGAGAATGATGTATACTGTCCCCTCATGAACAGACCAGACACAAGCTTTGTGGGTAATTACCTGGCCTATCTACATCTGCATACCACGAGGCTACCTCCACAATAATTCCTTAGATATTTATCTACCGAGCATCAAAAGAAATGCAATTACTCACACATACAACTGAGAAATATGACACTTCAATAGATGGATGTCATTTGAAAAATCGATTGTGAGAACTGTATCTGTGTACCCCTGTGCTCCTAAGGCTAAACAGCTACTGATCCTAAACACCCTTCCAAGCAACACAAGATTCTGCCTGCATGGGAAGATATGTTTATATGTTTACATGGATGCGCACTGATAAATGTACGAACTATGCATACTTGTATGCACACAAACTGCATCATGCCTGCAACTCATACCCAATCCATACAGTTCTAGTGCTAGTAGGAGTAGAAGATGTAGCATTACATACCACTGTCAATGGTAGTAGCAGCAGTAGTAGTCATTGTAGTAGTTGTTGTAATAATAGTACTAGTAGTTACAGTAGTCGTAGTTGTAGTAGTAGTAGTAGTAGTAGTAGTAGTAGTAGTAGTAGTAGTAGTAGTAGCACTAGAGTAGTAGCAGTCGTAGTGGTAGTATTAACAGAAGTAGTAGTAGTAGTAGTAGTAGTAGTAGTAGTAGTAGTAGTAGTAGTAGTAGTAGTAGTAGTAGTAGTAGTAGTAGTAGTAGTAGTAGTAGTAGTAGTAGTAGTAGTAGTAGTAGTAGTAGTAGTAGAGTAGTAGCAGTCGTAGTGGTAGTATAACAGAAGTAGTAGTACTAGTAGTAGAAGTAGAAGTCATAGTGGTAGAAGTAACTGTAGTAGTAGTAGTAGTAGTAGTAGTGTGAGTGGTAGTAGTATCAGTAGTAGTAGTAGTAATAGTCGTAGTCCTAGTAGCAGTAGTAGTAGAAGTAGTGACACCATAAAAGGAGTAGTAGTAGTGCTAATAATAGTACTAATGACATGCTAGAAAAAGCAGAAGCAATGAGAGTATCTTGCTTACGAAACTCTCCTGACTTCAAATCTATCTACAAACACATTGCAGAAATTTTCAATTACAAACGTGAATACCACACTCTGTTTTTGCTTTACAAGTCTGGGTGCTATGCTTGAATGACATAGGACAGGGCTTATTTCATTCTCCCTACTTTCTTCTATTCTTCCCTTCTTTCTTTCCTTCTTCTTTTCTTCCTCCTTTCTTCCCTTTCTCCCCTGTCCTTTCATTCTTTCATTCATTCCCTTTGGTGTGCTCACCTCCCTGTAAACCGCACAGTATAGATATGCCCTTGCCTATTCAGCCGAGGTCAGACATATTTTCACAAGTTTTCATCTGGGTGAAGCCTTTCTTGCCTTAATCCACCCAATGTACAGCTTGACATGAAAGTCTTTCCATCATAATGGCTCCGGGCTTCAGACACACAATGTAGGAAGTCAATGAGTCAGCATGTTGTTGCAGTATTAACAATTCCACTTCTCTCTGGTACGATCTGTTCACATTTTACTTTATTGATACTATTCTGGATACCACTCCCAGGGCCCTATTGCATTAAGAATTGCAATTGATCACAACTAGACTTATATTAATCATAACTCTTCATCAGATGGGGCCCATAAATGACATGCATGTATGCATAGTGTGCTTCTGAGCTGGGCAAACAGTAGACTATTTTTGAGGTCTATAATCTCACATAAATGATGATCTGTGAATAAAAAAAATAAGACATAGTGATCTTCACCTTTGTGATGGGTTAAGAAGCCTTTTGAAGATTATCAGAAGAAAATGAAGAAGGGGAAGAAGAAGAAGAATTAAAACATCACATTATCTTTTAAATAGTCATATCAGTGGCAAATGTCAAGTGAGAGAAGTACTGCATTAGCTTTAAATATGTCAAAAGTGGCACAAGCTGACCATTGTTATTGTACACAAACTATTATGGACATGTTATACACCATAATAAAAAAATATTTAAAGAATTTCTAGGGAAAGTGAGAAGTCCTTCTATCCTGTACGTCTAATGTATTCTTTATATTGTACACTGTACCCACATTTTAACATGTCTACGATTGTTTGTTTATATGAAATATGGAAATAAATTAATTGAATTGAACTTTTTAGTCATGAGATGACTTTGGGGTCTCTGGTACAGTGTTCAATAGATTGAATGACTCACAGCATGTTTCTGTCCATGGCTGTTAAAAGTTTAATTTGCGGATATAAACGCAAAAGCAAATCTAAAGCATTAGATATATTACCGGTCTGGTCAAAAAGTCTGCACTCTACAGCTATGCCTGTATAACATGCGGATGGGTTTGTGACCCCCAATTGACCTCTGCTGGTCAACCGTGATCTTGAACTTGAGGGACTCACTATATTTACGGCGTCAATATCTGTGGATAACGTCCTCACAATCTGAGGCAGTATCAGCTATATTTTGGACTTGCAGATTACAAATTCTACATTGGTATGTGCCCTATAAGGAATTTGAAGTTTCATCATAGCCTGTCCTGTACTGTCTGTACAGCAGATTGCGCGGGTGTTGTGCGCTCACAATCTGAGTTGTGTGTAGCCACTAAAGAAAATGTTAAACATAACCATACATGGTATTAGCTGAGGATTCACTCTTTGAGATGAAAACAATCAACATTGCAATCATTTTCATATTTTTTCTATCAAAATATGGTGAAACTGAGTAACCTCTCATGAACTTCAAACTCTAGCCAAATAGTTTTCTTTCAGCAGACAGTAAATCACGATAGTCAGATATTCTGAGTGAATTCCAAGAGGTCATTTCTGGATTTATAATGATTTTGACAGGCTGTTCATCCATCAATCAAACCTGCCACATCCATTGTATTGTTGGAGAGGATTTCAAAACACCGAGACCAACATTTGGGTGCTGTAGACTCATCTCATGCATATTTTGAGGCTTAGCCTTATACAATGTACTTGTATACAGTACATAAATATGTAAACATTTAAAATGCTGCTGCCAAACTTCCAGGTAAAAATTGATTTATATTTCTTGTACATATTTGTTGCATTGTATTTCATGGAAAGGGAGGAATGTATGTTTATGAGCAAGGTTGGAAGACACAGGGGGGAAAATGGGGGCTCGGGGCGAGTTTCCCCCGAAATGCTTAAAAGAGCCCTGGAAAATGATAAAGAGCCCCCAAAATTCCCATCTAGACACAATGTAATATTGTAGCCAAATGGCCAATGTGCTCAAAAAGTAGCCCCCGAAAAGTTTGAATTAATTTTTATCACTGGGAAGACAACAACAGAGCAAGAATCATTTGTCCAAAATCATGGTGACACGTACAAAGAAACAGCGATGGTATAAATATCTTTGACTATTGAGTATACATTTGTAAATGTATTATGTTCACTCAGGAATGTAGAGTTAATACTACTCATTTAACTGCTGCTAAAAGGCCTTGCTACATGCATACAATGTACAGTATGCCCTAAACTGTTCATGATATCTCAACCACAAACTGTTATTTATCATCATTGTTGTTACAAGTGTAAAGACAGACTTGACTCTATAGCAATTTGACCTCTGACCACATGAGTTTAAAAAAATATACCAATGCAATGCTTGCAATGAAATGAAAGTTAAGTCTCGTGAACAGAACTGGACTGGCTTCTATAAGCATAACCCTTTGTGAGATAAACTGCTGGAGCTACATTCATAAAACCTTACTTATCCTAGTTAGTTGCTATTAGTGCATTCAGCTTCAGCTACTTGCATTTCAAGAACTAACTAGGCTAGAAAGGTTTCATTAATATGGCCCCTGCTCTGCGTGATTTGTGTGTATTATTTGAGAAAAAGGTAAATGTGGAATGCAGAGATTTAATACATGTACATGTATTGTGTGTTATACCCATGTGTGCAATTTCAATGTACACAACTGTACTAACTCTCATTGGAGGGTTGATTCTCCGCAGTACATGTATGCACATCAGGAGTACCACTTACTGTTTACAATGTTTACTGTTCCCCAAATTGGCGATCCCAAGTTCAGTGTTCTTTGGCAAGGGATAGACCACACACATTGCCCTGACCCTTACAGGCTACAGTATTCAGACAATTTAAAGGGACGCACACACATGCTACTCCATGCACACATGTTTATGTACGTATGTTGGTATCATGGCTACTAGGCCTGAGTCGAATCAATTATTAAGCCGGTGTTCGATCGAAGAAGTCGAACTCCGATTTCGTTTTGATGAATTCGATGCATCGACGAAATTACCAAATTGACTAGAAAACACAAAATCTTTTGTTTGATAGTCCTGTTATACACAATTTATCTTCATATTTTCACAATCTTAATTTGCTTACTTGGTTCCTACTCTCTTTTGTGAGTTTTGCAGGTAACGCATCAAGAGAATGAACAGGTCGCTTGATGATCAAGCAGCTACTACATACTACTTGGATTTGATTCGTTCACTACTATATACAGCGCAACGCCACAACAAACAATTGTCCATAGACTTTGTACAACGGATAGCATCGTGTGTTGTGAAAACCCGGAAATACAGTGGCAATCGTGCATAAGGCTCATTTGCATACACGCTGCCGACGTACAGACTAATAGAGCGTCTCCGTACAGCGATTCGGAGACCACTGATTGGTGCATCGCGTAGATCACGTCATAACCACGTGGTCGCCAAAATAGTGATAACGATATCCGGTCACGTTGTCCGAAACCCGGGAGCGATTTTTTGACGCATTAGGGTTACGGGAAAAAAAAAATCGCAACCCGGAAGCGGATTGACTTTCTGCCCGTTGCAATAGACTCTACAGATTCCAACCTACATACATGTATACGATGCCATATTGACGCTAATTTGTAAGATTTTGACGGAAAAACAAGAAGTAATCGAAATTCGCTTACATGTGCAGTATCGCTGAGAAAATAGATTCTCCGAGAATACCTTTCATAACTCATATAAAATATAGGAAAGTGAAATTCTAGGTCGATTTTGGTACGAGGTGATAGAGAATTGCACGCTTGTTTTGGTGGAATACTATGTGGGGAAATGGAAGGATTGCACTGCGTATGCTTACTATATTTTCATTCATAAATTGGCTCTTGGCAGTGGCTGGGTGACGTCATGTATCGATGCATCGATGTTCGATCGGCGCAAAGCCATCGAACACCGGTTTCTGAAAAAATCGATATGACTCAGGCTTAATGGCTACATCATTTCTTTCAGTAATTTTTTCTGATATGTATGATCGTTACAACAATGTGGAAAGCACAGAAGTACTAGCTTAACATGTTACTCTTTGAAATAAAATACATGTAAGGGCTATCCTCACATTTAATGTGGCGAGAGTAGGGATGGCTTTCCCAGTAGACTCTCCTTTTATGAGCCCTTTTATGTTCACAGCTGTTTTAAGGTCACAACTTTTCCTGCAACTTTAAAATGTTACATTCGCACTGAGCTCTCATACATATTTAGCCTAGATTGCAAGCTGTACAGAGTGCCTTTTTTCTGTCTGTATAATGGTACATTTCTTCAGGCACTCTGTTTGTGCAACTGTACCACACATTTACACCAAGACTACAATGTACATACTTAACAGAAGCACTCAATTTATTAGCCTACACAGTCTCTTGTGTAAACTAACTGTACAATAGAAAACTCCTGCAAAACATATGTGTGGTACAGTACAGATTGTTTACAAACATAGGATAGGGAACAGTCAAGTTTGAAGCAACATAGTCCCAAGGTTTAGTTGTTTGGTAAACTTGTGCACAGATCAGCTCAAGTTGGGAATCATTCTGTCTCCTCTAATGATGAGGTTATAACCTATTATGTAGATCATACATTAAACCACTTTTGTTTGGAATTAATGGGAAGCCTCTAATGGAAATGATCTGTGATCTGAACAAAACACACATGACAAGCATGACTGTGGAACACATCTAAACTGTACACAGCTAATAATCCTTACACCCCCCCCTGTTTATTTTTTACTCTCTCTCTCTCTCTCTCTCTCTCTCTCTCTCTCTCTCTCTCTCTCTCCCTATCTCTCTCTCTCTCTCTCTCTCTCTCTCTCTCTCTCTCTCTCTCTCTCTCTCTCTCCCTATCTCTCTCTTTCTCTCTCCATGTCTCAAGGAGTATTAAAATGGTGTTGTCCAGACTTCTTTTTTATTCATCCACTTACATGTATTAACACTGATGACATACGTAATTGGTACACATCAATGGGAAAATTATATACTCTGACAGTGGTTATTGACAGACTGTGTGTGTACTCACACGGCCTGTTAATTGTCTCAGATTCATCAAAAGAAAAGCTTTTCTTCGCAATTGTTGTTTTTGTGTTTTTCTTCACTTTGAAGAACATTGCTTTATTGGCTCTTCTGATCCTGCAAGATGTGTGAGATGAGTGCTTAGTGGCTAGCCACTGCTTGAGACTGAGAGCACTGCAGAATGCAGAGGGGTGATTAGACGCCGGGAAGGGGCAGGGGGCACACTAGGATATGGAGAGTGCTCAATGAAAGAAGGAGGAAGGGAAGGATGAAGAGGGTATATAGACAAGGGGGAGAAAATGGATGAACAGGGATGAGAATGAAAGAGAGAAGAACAATGGGGAAGGAGGAGAAGGATATGGAGATGGAAGGGGCAAAATGGGATATGGAGTGCGTTCAATGAGGGAGGATGGAGGAAGGGAAGGGGAGAAGGAAGAGATGAAAATGAAGAGAATGAGGGAAAGAAGAATAATAGGGAGAAGGAGATGGGAACAAGAAAAATTAAAAGGATAAATAGGGAAGAGAAAAAGAAAGAGAAGAATGACATGGACGAGGAGGTGGGAATTGAAATGGAAGCAATAATGCAGATAGACAGGAGAGGAGAAAGAGATGGGGTGAAGCAGATGAAGTCAACTGGAGATGGAGAAGAGCAATAGGAGGGCGTCCAATGTACGAGCAGTAGGAAGGAGGAGGCAGAGCAAGAAGGAAAATAATCATGAATAGGATGACAAAAACATGGCACTAACAGTCCTCACAAACTCCACACATTGTTATTTCACCACCTGCTCACATTTCAAAACAATTATCTCAGAACGGCATTAGAGTTTCTATGTTCCTGAATGCTCCTATGATGCAGACTTGACAACGGTCAACATATCGTAACATCTCACTTATGATTCTTTTCTTATTTCTTTATCAGATACATGTAAATAACACAGACCAAACATGATTCACTTATCCAGAGGATATACATATCATCGGTCTCCAACACCATCCAATGCCAGCAAATGCAGCAATACAGTAATACTTGCGAAGTTTGTGTTAGTAGAAAGAACAGGTACGGTTTATAAAATACATCTCTATTTTTTTGTGTATCTATCCCTTCCTCCTTCCCTCTCTTGCTCTCTCTCTCTCTCTCTCTCTCTCTCTCTCTCTCTCTCTCTCTCTCTCTATTATATTCTCCACTGTCTCTCTCTCTCTCTCTTTCATCAGTCCTTTTCTCACTCTCCCTCTCTCTTTCTCTCTTTCTTCCTCACTTTCTCTCACTCACGTCTGTACACAAACACCTTTTCAATTTCTCTCAACTCTCTTTTTAACCTGCATCTCTCTTCTCTTCTCTCTCCCTCTCTCTCTCTCTCTCTCTCTCTCTCTCTCTCTCTCCCTTCAAGGCTTCCACTCGCTTCCTTACAAGTATACTCACATTTTCTCTTGCAGAGGACCCCCCTTGTCATCGGAAAATCAATTTTCAGGACGATCGGGGGCTTTCGCACCTCCGGCCGAGGAATTAGCCTCTCGGTTTGTGGAGCGAAGGGACGTGACGATTTTGTACGAGGAGCAAGGTGCGAGATGACCAGTGTCACTGTACTATACATACATGTTCAGTCCAAATGAACATACTATCGGCAGTGTCAAAAACACTCACAATAATTCAATCGTTATTAGATGAATATGGGTTGGTTAAAGTAACATTTGTATCAAAATGAACTGATCTTGAGTTTCTTTTTTTATTTCCTGACATCATTTCTCTAGCCACTACGCACCCTGTAACAACTCAGATACATTATGTATGCAATTTTATCAGTGGAAAGAAATATGGTACATCTCTTTCAGCTGGCCAGACAACTTAGACAAGTTATAACAGTCTGAAATATTTATATTAAAAACAAATTTGAATAGAGAATATGCAGTGCTAGAAAAAAAATGATGAAAAAAAAAATGTAGAATTAAAATAAGGAGAAAGAACATAGGCCTACACGTATGCTCTGACCATCTATAATCCAACTCATGCAGAATGGTGATATTGCAGTGTGAAATGCAACTTTCCTTACAATATAGCTGAATTGGCAAATAATTTATTTTTCTGCATCCGTTCATTATCCTGTATAGTTTCTTCATTCTTTTTAATGACTGCGATGAAT
Organism: Arbacia lixula; assembly: GCA_963669155.1. NCBI lineage: Eukaryota > Metazoa > Echinodermata > Echinoidea > Arbacioida > Arbaciidae > Arbacia > Arbacia lixula. The sequence continues at coordinate 17,386 of CAVLGW020000347.1, forward strand.
GTGTTATTCTGCTACGAGTTAACTCACTTCAAGTTATAACATTAAGTTGCATTTTTTGTAAATTTAAAGTTGTGAGTAAATCAATTAATCATAAACATGAATAGAAATCATTAAAAATCTAGAATAATGAAGAATGTATTTAAGTTTATAACAACAATAAGATATACAGAAAGCTGATGGCATATCAAAGACTTCTAATATTCAACTTGTAACCAGAAACCACTTGTTGTTTTACGTTATAAATACAGACTTAAAAAAAAAAGATGCACAAAATTAAGTCATAATCTGAATCATCATTGCCAGTAAAAAAAGATGTACAAGTAATTGAAAGCAACTTAATCAATTGACCCCCCCCCCCCCCTCTCTCTCTCTCTCTCTCTCTCTCTCTCTCTCTCTCTCTCTGTCTCTCTCTGTCTCTCTGTCTCTCTGTATCTCTGTCTCTCTGTCTCTCTGTCTCTCTGTCTCTCTGTCTCTCTCTCTGTCTCTCTGTCTCTCTCTGTCTCTCTGTCTCTCTGTCT
>CAVLGW020000348.1:0-17860 GCA_963669155.1 Arbacia lixula
GCCAATGAGTGGTGGGTACTGTATCTCAGGGCCCAACACACAGGCCTACAACATGATACAAAACAACTCAGAAAAGCCAAAACAAATGTGCTAGCACACTAACAAGGTGCGCTCAACCGTTCTAGCTAGCGATCATGATCTCGGTACTTAGAATTACATGGCATGGTATAGGCAGAACATTTTGTAGCATGTTGTAGTTAACAGTAATGGAGCGCGCTGGATACAATAATCAATAGCAACCATTAAAATGTTTGCGTGTTGTTATTTTCGCAGTCTGCGCCTCATTCCCCAAAGTTAAAACACCACAAAATATATGTTTAAAGTATATAAATAGAGAACAAATTCATGTTTCAACATATCTTCTTACCAATGATGTACTGCAACTCATTATAAAAAGAGAACAAATTCATGTTTCAATAAATCTTCTTACCAATGATGCACTGTAACTCTCTATAAATAGAGAACAAAGTCATGTTTCAATAAATCTTCTTACCAATGATGCACTGTAACTCTCTATAAATAGAGAACAAATTCATGTTTCAATAAATCTTCTTACCAATGATGCACTGGAACTCTCTATAAATAGAGAACAAATTCATGTTTCAACAAATCTTCTTACCAATGATGTACTGTAACTCTCTATAAATAGAGAACAAATTCATGTAACAAATCTTCTTACCAATGATGCACTGGAACTCTCTATAAATAGAGAACAAATTCATGTTTCAACATATCTTCTTACCAATGATGTACTGTAACTCTCTATAAATAGAGAACAAATTCATGTTTCAATAAATCTTCTTACCAATGACGTACAGACAGAATGAGATGAATCGGTAGTAGTCAATAAATGGCTGCAGGACATTCTGAAAATACAAACAAAATGGTAGATATTATTAAAAACTATTCATTAAATTTCATTTTCATCATCTACCCGGTATGTATGTATGTATGTACAGTGTGTACATGTATGTAAGTTTTTATGTATTTTCATTTTGTTTCATTTAATTTATTTCTGCTTCACATGTAGAACATTCTTCAATCTTCAACAATACACAGAAAACCAACGACTAAATATCATATTAAGTAGCAGTAGGGAATCCCTACATCTTGTGAGTGCAATTCTCCCTATTGCATATAGCTCTCCGAATCTGAACGTGTGTGGCGCTCTCATTTTTTTTACCTTTAATTCTTGGGATATGAACTTCTGGTTCATGAACATTCTATAGCCATCTTCTTGCTTGTGTCTTTTCGTTCTTTCATTAGTCCATCCATAATCAATGTTAAGGTAGGCAAAAACATGGCCATGAGTGATTGGTGGTATTTTTTTCAAGTCATTCGTCCATGTAACAACCCTTCCATTTTAATATTACGAGGATTACGAGGGTAGAAAATTACAGATTCTGTGCGTTATTGCGTGAACTGAATACGTACCAAACTCTTACTGGGAGTATACGTCCCGAAAGCAATCTATCAGATGTCAGTATCGCGAGGTGATATCGCTTGATATCGGCTATATACGATAGGGAGAATGGATGTGGCGAAGTGAATGCAGTACACATATATGAAGCTTACTAGTTCTCTCCTGAGGACGATGCCAAAGTAGTCTTTGACGCTCTGTCCATAGACGAAATAGTTGGCACAAACTAAGAAGTACCAGCTGAGCGTTCTGAACCAGGGCAGGTTCTGTGTGCGGTAGACTGCATGGCCGATGCTGATGATCTCCTTAAAACACATCACTTCAATCAGCAGAATCTAGATCAAATAAACATAGAAAATAATAATTTAAACAAATTCATTACTTTTCATAAGATTGAAATGCTCCAGGGAATGATTTGCCTGGTGTTGCAATGCAATTTGCTACCTATTTTAAGCAGATTGCTCCACAGAGAGTCACAGACGCATAACAGTCATTGGTAATTGGTCTGCACACTAATTTCTCACAAAAATATGAGTCCGCTCATCAAATTTTAAATCCTCAATTATTTTCTGAGATCTGAAGAACAAGTATCAGATTGCAAGATGCTGTTGATCACCAATACATACATCACCTCTCAATCTGAAGAATAAATGTTTAAGAAATAAACACATGACATCATCATATGACATGGTGAACAGATTCAATATACAATTTTCGCCATGTATTCAAATTTTATTCATGTTGTTCAAACAATACGTTCATATTGGTAACCCCACAGCTTGTCCTAGGTTTGTCAGAGTAGCATCAACTAATAGATTCAAGAGTGCATTCTATCGATTCAAACTGAATCACAAAATACAGGTGGATGTCACCAAGCAATTAAGGGAAAGTTGTGAGTACATTACGAAAATGGCTTATTAAATGAATGGATACTGCATCTACAGGAAAAACATAACAGTGTGATAAAGAGTGCCCAAGTGGCGAGACATGTCATAGGGGTTGAGGTTCCCTCCATTGAAGGCCTGCACCACAAGAATGTCCTGTCTAAAGAGAAACAAAGAATGCAGGGCCCCTCGCACCCATTAAATGACCTTTCCAACCGACCAAAAATATGCCTATGTTCACCACGCAAACAGGGAGCGCATTTTCGACAATCGTTCCTCCCCGACTAGATGCATCTTTTTAACCTCTCAAGTTAGATCATTTTCACTTTCATGAGCTTACATTATATAATACTATGTGATAGTGTACATAGTGTCTTCGACCTTGTGATCTTGCATGATCCATATCTCTCTCTCTCTCTTACTCTGCCCTCTACCACTCCCCTCCCCATTTCTCTCACTCTTTCACTTTCTGATACTCTTCTCTCTCATTCATGTTTCAAACACTCGAACAAGGAACACAATTATAATGTATATGGTCATGCACTATCGCAAAGTGAAAGTTCGAGAATCTAGTATCTGAATAAATGGCAATTAATTTCACTCTGAATTGAATTTAGATACTGTGGATTGATCGTTAATAATGTAGCATTGTAGTTGTATGTATGTTAATGTTTATGATATGTTATGTAATGCTATGTTTAAGTATGTTTATGTTTATGTGATATAATTCTGTGGTTATGTATATTGTATATATTTTTGTAGAAGTGGAAAATGAATTTCCTGCACAGAATAAATAAATGAACTATTTACTATATAATTTCTATGTGCTTGCATTTAAAGTTGACATTCTCTTCTCTGGGATATTTTTTTCCCCCAGGAAAGCAATGTTGATTTTTTTCGTACCAGTCCTGTGAGTCCCACTGGGCCCATGTAGATGATGAACATGTAGCCAAACACCAGAGCAAAGGACACCGCTCCTCGGATCACCCAGTTCTGCCATCTACAGGACATGGGGATGGGCAGAGGAGGAGGAGGAAGAGGAGGAGGAGGAGGAGGAGGAGGAGGAGGAGGAGGAGGAGGAGGAGGAGGAGAAAGAGGAGAAGGAGGGAGGAGAAGGAGGGAGAAGGAGAAGGAGAAGGAGAAAGAAAGAGAAGGAGGAGAAGAAATAGGAGGAGGAAGAGAAGGAGGAAGAGTGGAAGGAAGAAGGGAGAAAGAGAAGGAGGAAGAGGAGAAGGAAGAAGGGAGGAAGAAGAGTATATGAAGGGAGAATAAAGGGGTGGTTGACAAAGAGGAGAATATGCATGAGACATAAACAGAAAATAAGGAAATAAGTTCCACGACAAATAAAGATGAAAGAGGAATGGGGAAGAGAGGTGGAAAAAAGAAAGATAATGATAACGGTAATCAACATAACAGCATTGTACCCATTCAAAGCAACCCAAACCATATCTAGAGTACGACGTCTGATTCATATTAGGAGAGAGAGCGTATGCATACAAATTACAAATTAGTTTAAAGTGTTTGCAATACAGGTGACTGTGCAAAGAAGTAACAATTACAGATACTCAGTAATACAGTGGACTAGTACATAATGTTGTACATAGCACAAATGTGTGTGCATGTACACTGTATGTCACTGTCCGGCATATTGCATTGAAAATTCTTCACAGCATCTACGTGTCTGGTACAGGGGGGTGTTTCAACAAGATGTGAGTTATACAAGACTGGTGACCTCTTGTGCGACATGTAAATGAGATAAAAATTGTTCCTGTTTCTAACAAAGAGGGAGTGAATTCCCTACAATCCTAATCAAACTTGACAAATAATTAACTTTGAATTCAGATGCTAGTTATAATAAAAAGATTTTTAATCTTAAAAAAAAATAGATTTCAATAAGCTAATGGGAATCAAAGTCGATGAGAATCTGCTTTGGGACCCAAGAACAGGTTACCAGTCGTGTGTAGCTTACACACATTTTGGGGAAACATCCCCCTGGGCCATGTTGCACAAAACTTTGCTATCAATGGCAATTTTTATGAAAACTTTGACTTTGATTGGTTGCTCAGCAATGCTACCATCATTAATGGCAGAGTTACACATGTACCATTAATGGTTAAGTTTTATGCAACAGGGCCCCGGTTTGACTTTGGTACCATACCTTGGGGGCAGCCCCTTAAGGAAGAAGGGGATGTTGTCTCTCTGGGGAGGGATGGGGGGCTCATGGATCTCTGGTAGCCCCAAGCTGGCTGGGGGCACACACCCAGCACTGACTGGCTTCTCATCGCTAGACGGCTTCCCATCGCTGGGTGGCTTCCCATCGCTAGGTGGCTTATTCTCACCACTAGAGGGTTTATCAGCACTGGACAGCTTCTCAGCACTAGAGGGCTTCTGAAGAGGACACAAGAGTCAAGATTACAATTTAACACCAGAATTTATCATTACTGTGCAATAAGCAGATTATTATACTGGTCTGACTAGCAACAAAAGTAGATTCAAATTGAAACTGCATCACTAGATACACTGTACAGGTGATTGAAATACCACGTTTTTGCGCACTTCGGGGGGGGGGGGGGGGGAACTGTAAATACGTTACAAAAATGGCTAAATATCATTACTGTGTAATAGACTGTTTTGTTATGCACACTACAGCTCAAAGGAATTGGCATAGGGAAAATGAAGGAGCCGCAGTTTTAAACCGCGGTATATTTTGTTCAGTTCAGCATGAAACATGTTGCTTTAGCCTAAAGAGCATCGTGTTTCATGCTGAACTGGACAAAATATACTGCAGTTTAAAACTGCGGCTCCTTACTTTTCTTCCCTTTCCCCTTCCCTATGCCAATTCCTCTGAGCTGGAGTGTATTATAAGCAGCTGTTATGCATGCCATTCAAACAACACAATGCTTGTCCCAAGTTTGTCTGACTAGCAACAACTAATAGATAAATGGTGCGCTCCACCTATTGAAAATGGATCACTAGATCTTATACATGTGAATGAAATGAGATGTTACACTGCAGTAAGGGGGAATACAAGTCCATTACGAAAACAGCTTATTTATTAAAGATCGATACAAAAGCCTGGATCTATCTTCAACAAGGTTGTACACATCCATGCAGTGTACGTACATGTATGTGACTTAGACATTGAAGATTTTTTGGTGTACTACTACATGTAGATCTCTCTACCTAACATATTTGTATGCATGTACAGATGAAGTATACATCATGTACAGTTTGTATTTTCAAGCATATCATGTATGCATGCCCTACAAGAGTTGTGTGTATTACTTACAGTGCACAAAATTAATGTATCAGTGGTGCTTTTATATATATAAAACAAAGGATAATGAAAAACTTGTGTACATGTACATGTCATGCACACACTTTACGTGTAATTTTTCTGTACAGTATGGTATGTGAGAATACTGTACTGCCATACATGTTCTCGATGCATGTCTGTATATCAGTGATTAATTCAGAAGGAAGTACTAGAAATGTGATAGCGAAGGGAACAATACAATTACAGATGTATTCACTGTATGCAACTGCTAAAGCGTTATACACTGTATGAAGTATCTACAGGCCTAGAGCTGACTTGAATTGTTATTTCTACTGTAAACCACAGAGGCAATGAACTGGCTATCACCTGACCCCTACAGTACATGAAAGGCATCTTCACACGCTGAGAGGTGTGTAATCATCACTTATCAGTCTAATCACATGCTAAAAATACACTGGCCAACTTCTTGAGTACATGTTTATGTTTACAGCTAGCTCCAGTATAATACTGTACACATGCATAGAGGCTGTGGGTGGGTGTGCATGATTTGAAGGGTTGTGATTTATTGTTCATAATAATGTAAGGCGTAATGATATACATTGTCATTTCGAACATATTTAGACAAAATTTAAAAGGGACCCTTTGAATTTTTGTCCGCGTAACACGGGACCATGTTCATAGTAAATGTGTAACATCACAACTTATTTGCATGTCGTAGTTACCAAGGGCTCTAAATTAAGGTGCACACATACAACAGTATGCACATGTATGATAATATCTTGTATGATTTCATATAGTGCAGTGTGAAATTGGCCCCGTTTACTAACATATTAACATATCCATGACTCCATGTACACAAAATCACAGAGATGTACAGTAGTACATATACATGTACCCATCTAGGGCAGTACATATGGAGCCTGGCGGAGAAGGAGTTTTAAAAAATAAGTTTATTTAATTTTGGATTGGAGAACCCTTCATCATAGAATCAGCAAAGCCTACATTCATGTATTCCACTTCGGATAATAAACCTCACTTCATTTTCAGATTGAAGAACCTTCAGATATTTTTATGCATTTAAATGTTTAGAAAAAGTACACCTTGTTTGTTTGTTTTTTTATTAAATAGCTGAGAGACCTCATGTACCTACAAAATGCGTCTGTTCGGAATAACCATCAACCTTTGTTTGAACAAACATATGCAAAATTCCAATAGTGTATTGTGCATGTCCAGTACATGCCTGAGTACCACATGTGATCTACATAAATCTGGGGTGTGCAAATACAAATCAATCTAAGTATGTTTGTCTTAAAAATGTTATCTGCAAATACATCTAGAGTTACTTGCAGTCAGATTAATGATAAAAATGAGAATACTGTACAATCCGTACACACATGTACATTGTACAGTACATGTACATGAACCTACTGTAATAGAGACGAAATAAGAACAAGCTGATGTAAACACACTATGTGTAGTCACTTTGAAATTAATGCATATTAATAAGTGCTTTAATCAACCAGTTCATAATCTTACAGTCATTGTTGGCTGCAAGTCTCTGTATATTTTTCTCTAATCATTTTGCATTTTACTTATTTGTGATGTTACATATTGTACATGAAGCGCTATACAGCCATCATTATTAAGCGAAACACTAAATTCGTTACAACTTATTTGTCCCAAAACTACCCCACTCACTTTCTCACATGCCTGACATACGTATGCCTCTCTCAATGGAATACAACTAATGATATCTGACACGACTTGGAGAAAAATGTGCAAAATTTGACACTTTCTAGAGCATACCATGCAGGCCAACATTTCTTGAACGAGGGTCTCAATTTAGGGAAAATAATCTTAATTTCCTAACCACAAATCCCATGATTGCATTCAGAAGCACATTAGTCCAAATTTGTCTGTGCAAAGCCTTTAATTCTAAAGATTTCTGTCACGCATACATGATACATGTACATATGTGAATGTTATCTAATTTTGCAGATGAACATTGACAATGATTACATGAAAGAGTGAAATTGTGTCAAATATTCCAAGTTGACTTCAATAAATGTGCGGGTATTGGAATAAATTACAGCACCCAGTGATCCTCCATAGCATACACTCCAACTCAAAGGAATTGGCAAAGGGAAAAGGAAAGGGAAGAAAGGGAAGGAGCCACAGTTTTAAACCTAAGGTATATTTTGTCCAATTCAGCACGAAACACAATGTTTTAGCCTAAGAAGCATCATGTTTCATGTTGAACTGGACAAAATATACCGGGTTTAAAACTGTGGCTCCTTCCCTTTCTTCCTTTTCCCTTTCCCTATGCCAATTCCTTTGAGCTGTATTGTACATGAAGGCTACCCTCCATATAATAACAGCTCCCTTGTTGCACATCTTAAAGGGAAACTCCTCCCTGAAGTTAAGTTGGTCTTCAAAAAAGCAGAAACATGAAAGAAACATATCAGTGAAGGTTTGACGAAGATTGATAAAATGATTATTAAAAAAGATATGACCTTTTAAAATTTTGATTTTGTGACGTCACATGCGAGGTGCTCTCCCATATGTTGTATGCTGTATGATTCCATAAATTGCTCTTTCAAAAAAATTAAAACACAACATATGGAAGAGCATCTCGCACATGACATCACAAAATTTCTTTCATGTTTCAGCCTTTTATGAAAACCAATTTAACTTCAGGGTAGACTTTCCCTTTAACTCTTCATCTCTATCTCACAGGCACACACACAAACACATGCTGCAACACATTGCTGCAACACATTCTACACTTACTCTTTAATTCTGATGGAGTATCTATCGCCATGGAAACTGAAGTACAATGAATTTTCAATGACTGCACAGTGTCTATGACGTCAGTGCTTACATGATACCGCACTAATTCTGATGTGGCAAGATAATAAAGTCTTATGGCCTTCACCTGATGGGGAAGGGTGTATCAAGTGACATGTATGCTAATCACTCTCACAAGTGTATGGCGTATGGTAATTGTGTAATGCAATTTGAAGTCTGTCTACCTGGCACTGACTTGGTTAATTAATGCACTGGTACCACTCTACACAGCAGTGCCGTCGCCAGGGGGGTGCGGAGGGTGCGAACGCACCCCTCTTCAGAACCAAAAAAAAAATAAAATTAAAAAAAAAATAATAATAAAAAAAAAAAATAAATAAATAAAAAAACAAAACAAAACAAAACAAAACAAGGCATTAGCAATATTGTGTCTCGCCCACTTGGGAAAATAACCAGAAATATCGCGATCTCCGTTGCTATGCAAAAGAAAACTGAAACAAATAAATAAGCAACTTTAAACAGACAACATCAAAATCAGGTGCAAAATAGTGACTTTGAATAAATTTGCATAAATGTGCATGAGTAATGTTTGCCTAAATCTACATCAGTAATGCTCACACATGCTCACACAATTCTGTGCACAAGTTAGGAAGCCTTCACCAAGAGTCTTGCAAGTAAACTTTAATGTATGACCTCAAATGACCTTTGACCTTATCATGTGACCTCTTACAGCACAATAACATGCAGGTGCCCCCAGTGCATCCATCATCCAAGTTTGATTGCCATTGTAGCAACATGTGATGAGTTATGTGTGATAAGAGAGTCTTGCAAGTAAACTTTAACGTATGACCTCAAATGACCTTTGACCTTATCCTGTGACCTCCAACGGTACCATAACATGTAGGTACCCCCAGTGCATCTATGACCCAAGTTAGGTTGTAATCCAAGCAACCTATGTGAAGTTATTTGCCAAAAGAGAGTCTTGCAGGTAAACTTTAACGTATGACCTCAAATGACCTTTGACCTTATCCTGTGACCTCCAACGGTACCATAACATGTAGGTACCCCCAGTGCATCTATGACCCACGTTAGGTTGTAATCCAAGCAACCCATGTGAAGTTATTTGTCAAAAGAGAGTCTTGCAGGTAAACTTTAACGTATGACCTCAAATGACCTTTGACCTTATCCTGTGACCTCCAACGCCACCATAACATGAAGGTACCCCCAGTGCATCTATGACCCAAGTTAGGTTGTAATCCAAGCAACCCATGTGAAATTATTTGTCAAAAGAGAGTCTTGCAGGTAAACTTTAACGTATGACCTCAAATGACCTTTGACCTTATCCTGTGACCTCCAACGGTACCATAACATGAAGGTACCCCCAGTGCATCTATGACCCAAGTTAGGTTGTAATCCAAGCAACCCATGTGAAGTTATTTGTCAAAAGAGAGTCTTGCAGGTAAACTTTAACGTATGACCTCAAATGACCTTTGACCTTATCCTGTGACCTCCAACAGCACCATAACATGAAGGTACCCCCAGTGCATCTATGACCCAAGTTAGGTTGTAATCCAAGCAACCTATGTGAAGTTATTTGTCAAAAGAGAGTCTTGCAGGTAAACTTTAACGTATGACCTCAAATGACCTTTGACCTTATCCTGTGACCTCCAATGCCACCATAACATGAAGGTACCCCCAGTGCATCTATGACCCAAGTTAGGTTGTAATCCAAGCAACCCATGTGAAGTTATGGATCATAAGAGAGTCTTGCAGGTAAACTTTAACATTTGTGACGGACGACGGACGACGGACGACGGACGACGGACGACGGACGGACGACGGACGGACGACGGACGGACGACGGACGGACGACGGACGGACGCCATTTGGATCCCTTAGTCTCGCCTTCACCTCCGGTGGGCGAGACAACAAAACCGGAGGGGGGGGGGGGGGGGTAGGGATCCGCCGGGCTATATAACTGCATGAAATTGAGTTAATATGTTGTTTTTTGTGTTTTTGTGTTTTTTTTTTCATAAAAAGCACCCCCCCCCCCTAGAAAAAAGCTGGTGACGGCCCTGCACAGACATTTGAATTGACAGATATATCGCATTGAAAGCTCACTTTAAAATAGCTCTAAAAGAGCAGTCAGACTATGGCAATAATGGTGAAATATTCAGCTTTTGTAATGTCCCTATTTGGGTAGTCTGAGAAGAAAAAAATCATCCAAAAATGACCTACACTGTACTTAACCTTCAAATAATTTTGTTACCATAACCAACACCTGAAAATATGATGGACAGTCTTGATTTTTTGTCACATCACCCGACCGTGACACATTATGCTTGCATGCACAGCACAGGCAGGGGCGGACTTGAAATACCAGTGGGTACCGGCAGTCTCTGTGCACAAATGGGCCAAACTTTTATTTTTCAATTTAATACGTGTATTGTACCAAATGTACAAAATTCAACATCTGGGTAATCTCTCCATACCTTGTGTCTTGCACATTGGATACGCATATCTATAGCCTTGGGCAGACAGAACGTTTGCAACTTTTATTTTTTTTAATTGCCATCAAATGACAGAGAGAAGCAATTTGACACTGATCTTTAATTTATAAGGACAAATATAAATGTTTTTATTTTTGTCCATCTCTTATCCTTTCATGCACATGTAGCACATTTTCGTCAGTCAGAATAATCAAATAAACAGAAACAACACATGGTAGAGAACTCCATAAATTGTACAATTTTGCTCAATTTTCTTTCTTTTTTCATTGATCAGCCATACTGTACAGGAATTACTACATGTACAGTTTATTTTCTTTTCATGCATAGTACATTACACATTCAACACTGAACATACATGTACTGTTGTAGCATGAAGGCAGAGCTAGTTCAAACAGTGATACTGACAAATCTTCTGGTACTGAATGTGTACACTGCACCAGTATGCTAGTGAACAAACTGCATACAATGATAAGACAGCTCTAGTTATTGCAGGGTACAGTTCTGATAATACCCATGGCTCCATGTTCACACTACTGTAATCACAAGCATGACAGCTGTTCCACTCTACAGACTCAGCTCCATGCAGTTTCCAAAATGAAAATGTAGAACAAAAGAATCACAGCAAGTCATCAAATCTGATGCATGTTTATGCACGGAGCCCTGTGTTTTTTTCACAGCAAATCAGCAAATATGATGCAAGATTTGTGATGCAGGATTTCCTATGGTTTCTCATATTTCAACATTTCATTAAATATTACATTATCACACAAGTTATAAGACGAGACAGGTGTGAACAAGTACATGATTACTGAGATTACCTTGTATGAACAAATCTATGGTCAGCGTGGATTTCATGTAGTAGACATGGATACCAAAAGACCTCAAAACACGAAGGTAGGACTGGTAATGTATTCATCAAGCCTACGGCTGAATTTGTGTCTAAAAATAGATCAGTGTGAAGGAAGGGGATGCAGCAGAACAGATGCAGGGATACTGTAGTCTATGATCAAGACCTCTAGTAGTGCACTGTTTTGAGGTAAAAGGGCTTTAAACGCTTTGGCCTACATGTATATTCTAAATAAAGGTTTAATGCAAACAGTGTACTAAACCTGGCCTAACTTTACGGGACGCCAAATAATAAATTATCATTTACATGTAATTGATATTGTCCTCATAAGCCCTATGGAAAAGTGAGTTTCTCCACAAAGCAATTACAACAAATAATTGAAATAACCAACTGCTGTGATTCTGTGATGAACATCAATGATTTTATAGCAGCATCAGATGATTTATTTGGCACCCCATAAAGCTAGGTTGCTGACAAAGAAACCAAAAATGGCAAACCTGAATGCATACAGCATTGCACAGTGTACTAGAATATTCTCAAACATTCTTGATGATTTATGGCCACTTACAGATTACAAGACTTTGAAATGCGTGACTTACAGTGTATGTTGATCAATGCATACATGTACTTGTGTAAGCATGTACACTCTAGCTCAAAGGAATTGGCATAGGGAAAGGGACGAAAGGGAAGGACCCGCAGCTTTTAACCATGGTATACTTTGTCCAGTTCAGCATGAAACACGATGCTTTTTAGGCTAAAGCATCGTGTTTCACGCTGAACTGGACAAAATATACCACGATTTAAAACTGCGGCTCCTTCCATTTCTTCCCTTTCCCTTTCCCTATGCCAATTCCTTTCAGCTGGAGTGTACATCACAAAATCACAAACTGGTCAATGTTAATGGATCTGTATCATTTTAAAATGAAATTCCTCTATTTTTCTGAGCACTGCTCAACCCCACATCCAAGATATATCCTCCAGATCATGATTCTTGTCATGACACCATTTACAGTATACTCTTTTCATATGGGCAAACAAATACTTATCCCTGTACTATAGCTGGGGCTAAGGTTTTTACCAAAGTGGGGTAGCTCCACCTTCATGTATAGTACAGGATCATTTGGCCCTGCAATATCCCTCCAATTCTCCCTATCGCATAGCCGATATCAAACGATATCACCTGATCTGATTGATTGCTCTTGGGACGCATACTTCCGGTAAGAGTTTGATACGTATTCAATTCACGCAATAACCCCTAGGGAGAGGGGGGGGGGGACAACCTGAGAGAGCATAGTCTTTGATACCAGATGTATGCGGATCTATGTTAACAGACTTAGTTGTGTTCAAGTAAGTACATTTGTACTCTACAATCTGGAACCTATGCTCTGTCTGCATGTAATTCAAAATTCGATCCACATTCGGGAAGGAATTTCGAATTGATCTACCTTTTCACATGTACACTACAGCTCAAAGAAATTAGCATAGGGAAAGGGATAGGGAAGAAAGGGAAGGAGTCGCAGTTTTAACTTGTGGTATATTTTGTCCAGTTCAGCATTAAACACGATGCTTCAGCCTAAAAAGCATGTTTCATGCTGAACTGGACAAAATATACAGCGGTTTAAAACTGCGGCTCTTTCCCTCTCTTCCCCTTTCCCTATGCCAATTCCTTTGAGCTGAAGTATAGCCAAGGACCCTATTACCGATCGGTACACAGTACCGGGTATTACTGATCATTAGTCGATACTGTTTTCGCACCACAAAGTAAATTGGTGCACATTTCGGAGCTGAAAAAAAATGTAGAAATCTACTTAGAACCTCTTCATATTTAAAATGGTGATATTTCCCTTAAATATTATCTAGTCATAGCCATCGATATCAATGTCTCTAGCAGCTGAGCATGTTTCAGCATGGATGACTTCAACAGATTTCTGATTCCTTTTCAGTCCATCACGGCAGCTACATATTGGTTACGTCATTAGGGTTAAGGATATAATATGACAAGGATTAGGTTTAGGGATAGGAGAAGGATTGTGATTAGTTATAATCCCTTATCCCTATATTGACTGAATTGCATCTGTGTTTATCTGATTTCAATGTACATAAGTAGAATTTCACCTTGCATGTTTGTAGTACTAGCGACCACCTAACACTTAAATAAATCACCTAACATGCATCAATACTTAATATGTGCCGAGTATATCAACTCATTTCTAGCCTACTGGGTGTTTTCCAACATGATTAGAAAGGCTAACTGAAGACTATTGATAAACGCATCATCTATGGGTGCATTTATAGTTTGTTGAACTTGAAGGTTGTTCAACACACCCAATGACAAAGCATCACTCTTGACTTAAGAGATGGCCCCTCTCTCTCCATTTATTTACATACAGGTGTAGGGCGCGTTTCTCGACACGATGACAACTCTAACCTCATTAACATGGTATCTTTAGACACGAATATGACCAAAATGAAAAGCATGAAAGAAAATCCACATGAATTGATTAAACAGAAGAAAATGAGAGATTGATATCACAATGAATAATCTTCATGAAAATGATGTGTTATACATCAAGCCATAGGATTATCAACATTTTAAACAATATATCACCCCATATTTTAACAAAATTACCATTTGATATTTCAACCTGACATTTTATCAATTATTGCAGAGTTTCGTGAGAAAGGCTTTCAATTTGTCTGAAAATTACAATCCAGTATCGATACATGAGATGTCACTGATATCCGACTTATTGTAGTAAACTAGTATTCTTTTTGAGAAACGGTTTCTAGTAAGCATCATTCATGCTAGCGTGAGCTCCAAAAAGAGTCCAAGTGAGATGTCACTGGCATTCTAATGTAGAAACAGGTCCATACTCTGCCGATCGAGAGTCTAGTCTAGACATGTTTCTAACTATCAATCACTACAACTTCTATACATTTACAGATTTGAGCTAGTCGTATCTAGTCTTTCCAGGACCAAGACATAGACCTAGGCCACATACTAGACAGGAATAATTCTCATTAGGGGCATTTGTTAATCGAATTGACATTTTTGGACATCCCCCCCCCCCCCCCCCCCCCCCCCCCCCGAGTCTAGATAGGGGAGCCAGATGCAATCTCAGCGGATCCAACGTCCTACAGAGACTCATTTTTCGGTCTAGGCCACATACATGCAATTGCAGCAGTATGCAACACAAAGTAGCAGTATGCATGATACTACTCAATGCAACTTGCAAAATTACGTTATTCAGTTATTGCTTCAGCGCCAGCTGGCAGGGGATAGAGGCAGCACTGTGTTCTTGCGGCCAGTGCTGGCCGAGTAGCCTGTGTGTAGCGGTAGGCCAGAGCATAAAATGTATCTCGGAGAGCTATCGAATCTATATTTACCTCTCCTCCAGTCTTCACGTCTGGTTCTTGTACAACGTCCCCAGCTTTCTTGATCTGTTCACCTTCCCTCTGGCGCACTTCACTCATGTTGGCGTCTATAATCTGCAAGATCTGAGTGATTTAGTGATAGTTTATACACGCCCTTACTCGTGTTGGCTTCGCAAGTAAACAATCGACTATCGATATTTGTACTAACGATAATTATGGTGATCGATACTTCAATGTCTTTTTTTCATTTCATTTTATTTCCACATGTAAAAAAACATTTAAAAAAATATGAAGAAATAGACAAACATTAACTTACATAGTGGCGGAGTCATTAAGGAAGTTAGAAAAACTATTAGTGCAGGAAAAAAACAAGTCGAGGGTCTACCACTAATACTAGTATTGGGCGATTTGTTGCTGTGGGGGGGGGGGGGTGGGGGGGGGGGGGACATGTTTTTCCTAAAAAATCGCTCCCCCCCGGAAGGTGAGGGGTACATGTTTGTTTCTCCTCAAGAAGTATCCACTGAGCGGGGGGAGGGGGGGGGGGGGGGGTCCATGATTTTTCATCCCGCCCAGTCTCTGAAAGTGCTCTCAGTGGGGTGGGGGGAATAGAAGGGGGGATATTTAGTATGGTGGGGGGACAGGATCGAAAAAGTGGCGGGGGGGGGGGGGGGGGGGGGGACTATATCTCATTCCTGTAGAGAAACGCAAATAGTGGGTTAGGGTTAGGGTTAGGGTTAGCTATGAAACTGGGACGTCCCCCCCCCCCCCCCCCCCGAGATTTCCGCCCATGCCTGCATATGAAGATAATAATTGAGAGCAAAGAGTCTCACAATGCTCTACAAGATGTACAGTATTACTCTCTGGCAGACTTCAACACAAACGAGGGGCATCCAACCGGCAGACATCAACCGTACAACAGAGCCACACGACGATTCTGCTATCCCGGTATTTTTTCCAGGACTGCTCATAACACCAGCAGTCCGTCAGGGCCCAGGGGAATGCCCTAGAGTAATAGAGAAGGGGGGGGGGGGGGGGGGGGGGTGTTTCACCATGCTGTTCGTAAGCTATGAACGACTGGTGACCCCTTTTTGTGCTATTTTTTCTCAATGATTTTGATTTCCATCAGCTAAAGTTTGATGTATATGAATTAAGATTCCTGTTGTTAACAATTTTCTGAGTATAAAAATAAGTTTATGATTTGTCGAATTTGATTAGGGTTGTTGGAAATTAACTAGCAATATGTTAAAACAGGAACAATTTGGGGTATCTCACTAAAGGGTCACGTACAATTCGTGCGTCAAAGTCGTTCTTAGCTTAATCTAGAACAGCTTGGTGGAACACTCCAGGTTTTCCTGGCACCATGCGTCTGTGGAGGCCTCACATCACCAAACGTTTTCAGAACGTTTTCAAAACTTTTTAGGTCCTGTACGTCTCCGCCCTAAATCAATATTTTTTAAAACGTTTATAAAACGTTTAAGTTTGAAATTTACTTTAGGTTTTTTTTTTAGAACGTTTTAAAAACTGCCTTCGTTGATAGCAAAATCCCCCTACCTTCACACTATCCCCACCAAAGATTCGTTAGTCCGAAAGCGAAATAATTAAGGTCGAGTATGTCCGAAGTTTGGATAGTCCGAAAGTAAATAAGGTGGATCAAGCATCTTGATTTTAATTTTATCTGACCAATTGCTGCCTGAGACGATGGCTACGGATGGCTGTTTTGCCCCCCCCCCCCCCCCCCCCCAGCCACAAAAAAAAAGGGGGAATCGACGCCCAATGTTGGGGATTTTAATTGCTCCTATTCTGGTGCAACACCCCCCCCCCCCCCCCCCCCCCCCACACACACACACACACACATACCGCGCAGAACCACATTTTTTAGGTTTGTAAGTGGTTAACATTTAATCAAGAATGGATCTTTAAGTATAAAATTTGAACTTGGACAAAACAATTTCAAAATGCACCAATACTCCCCCATCGAAATTTACAGATCTGGCAATGAGAGATAAACATGATATCGATTCTTGCTGAAAAATGAACTAGCCTCATAAGCCTATGACCATCCATTTGAAAAAAAAAAATCTGCGTATTTAATCTCCCCTGGTAACGATAGATCAGCCCCTTCCCACCCCATAACAACAAGAAACAATACACAAAATTATTCGTAGAAATAATTATATTTTTTTGGAGAGGTCCAAAAGAAGCAGGGCTTGTGTGCATTGGACCCCGAGTGAAAGTTTATAGAGATTATGTAATATATAATTCATTCTGAATAAAACTGAGAAAAACTATTTTTTTTTGCTTGAAAAGGTTTCTCTTTAACAACAACAACAACAACAACAACAACAATAACAACAAAACAACATATTTTTTCATCGTGATGCTTAAAGGGCCCCTGTCAACCAAAGTATTTCTGGTCTTTAAATTGCTTAGACATGTCATATCAACAGCTTTTCATAAGTATTTTCACTTGAATATATCGTTTGATAACAGCAGGGACGTGAGAGGAGACCCTGATAACAGAAATGTGATTTTTTTTTCCGTCGTAAATAAGCCATTTTAGAGTTTCTAAGCCCCGCCCATAAAACAAACTCTGTTTCAAGCGATCGCGTATCGCTGTCAATCACGATGTCACTTGAGCGCAGCAGGGGGAACGTGCTTTCCGAGCTCTGTGTTGAACGCCCGTGTTTTGTATTGCTTTGTCGAAGAATTGGCCATGTAATTTGCCTCCAATTGGAAGAATTC
>CAVLGW020000349.1:0-5000 GCA_963669155.1 Arbacia lixula
TCGAAACGAAATTTCTTGACTTTTTTCTCTGATCCTTCCCGCACATTTTGATACCAAATTTATGGCGATCAGACCTACCGTGCGGGTGTTAGATTACGTTTACCGAACACATGTCACTGAAATTTCGCTATTTCTCTATGTGACTGTGTATAACCCTATGGATAAAATCAGGAGCTTTTCCAATTTATGTGAATACTTTTCTAAGTGTTATCATTGTTTCAAATAGTGTAAATAATTACCATACACACACACACACACACACACCCACATTCACACACACCCACACCCACGCATACGCATCTGAATCTTGACGAAAAACAAAGAAATACATAAGAAAATTGAAAAACAATAAAATACATAAGAAATAATTCCCACAACCTATCTTTTTCTTTCAAGAATTGATGAGGGAGTTATGAAAGACATTTGTACCAAAAATTACTATTCCTGAGGCTTTATTTAGTGAGAAATACCAAAATCTATGATTTCTCGCATAAATTAGCATAAATTAATTAGTTAAAAAAAAAATAAAAGGACTTTCGTAAAGTTAGCTGTACAACTTTGTAGATTACATAATTCTTTACCCTTGTGCAAAATTTTGAGGCAATCGGGCGACCCATGGCCGAGATCTCAGGGGGGGGGCCATAATGGCCCCCCCCCCCCCCCCCCCCCCCGGTAATAACAAGCTTTGAAATACCCCGGGAGTATTAGGGTTAAATCTTGGGCTAGATGGAGCTAGCTCGAGCTAGTTTGTGAACTAGCTAGAGCTAGCTCGGAGCGTCTTCATTAGCCTGAAAATTTCTCAATCCCGGCATGCATCAGCGTGCATGAGGCATTGTTTACGTAATAGGTTTTTGTACGTACGTGAATGAGAGCTCACAAACAAAGCCATGCAGTCGTGGCCTTTTTCCGTCGCACACTGCGTATGTGCAAACATCGGGATAATTCATGTATCCCCAGTTTCGAGCTTACGTATCGCGACTTTTGAGCTAATGAAGAGAAGATTGCAACTTCAGGCTAGTTCCCCGGATCCTCAAACTAGCTCACTATTACATCCGATTGGGCTAATGAAGACGCACATGTCTAGAGAACGGATTTTCTGAACAAATTTTCAAACAAGATTTTCAACTTCAAATTTTAATGTTGCAGAAGGCTAACATCCTCTTAATCTTCAAAATTACCAAATATTGCACATTATTAGAATATTTGTATGAAAGTTGGCAACAAAACAATCGCTCAATGACCCATTTTGTTTTACAAATAGTTACCTGTCTCCAGGGAAGGTTCTCTGCATTGTCCTCTTTCCCCTCCTGCAAAGAGACACATATGAGGAGTGTTGTTTAGCATGACTTTCATCATCACATAACTTGGATGAACATGTTCGTCATTGACAAACCTCCCTAAATTCTCACTTTCATGTATCAATGCTGAAGAGATAAGAAAAAGAGTTGGGCATTTCAATGGAAAGTGGTCCTGAGCAAAACAAAACCTAAATAGTACATACTCCAGAATCACATGCACTAGCTCTCAGGACTAATTGGGTATTACTAAAAAGAGCTAACATGGTCATTCATTTAAGCAAAAACACACTTTGATGTGATTTTCTTTGGGGATGGGGAGACTAATTTTGTTTTTGTTTTTCTGGTAAAAACATCATTTACAGGGTATCATCATCTCATACTCACGATCATTTCAGATTCAATTTCATCACTTCTGCTTAATTTCTCTGAAAAACCTGAATATTGGAAATCATCAATCTCTAAATGTTTATGAATGAAATAACCAGGTCTTTATTTAGACACGTGTTCACAAAGGAGGTTTATTCACACCATGGACTAAACCGTGGAATGCTACTTGTAGACCGGTAAAAAAATATAAAACACATTTCTCAATTTCTATATAATAATAACTGACCTCAGAACATAGACCTTCTTAATATTGTCTTTAAAAAATGTGTAACTTATTCAATAAAGTTAGAGAGCAAGGAATAGTCAGCAACACAAACCAAAACAATTATGTGTGCTCGATCCCTCTGGACTTTAACATAGCTCTGCCTGAAGTTTTCCTCGAGGAGCATCTATAATTAACCCAAAACATCATATCTTAAAAGACCCTGTCCGAACCCACTTATACTTAATTGGAAAGCTAATGTTAGCTGCATGATACATAAATATCAATTATATACTATTTCAGTATTTGCCATGCAGAGGGAAAACAGATGTCTGAAGACTAGGGATGCGTTTCTTGACACGATGACAGCTGTAACCTCAGCTCTAACTCCGATAGTTAGCACTGAGGTGATTCTCGAAGCTATTACAACTCTAACCTCAGCTCTAAATGCTGGAACTGCTCAGACACTGTCGCATCTATTGTTCTTGATTGGACGATCCTTGAGAACAATAGTGACTTATGGAAACCCGAGTTGCGTAATTCGGACTGTGAAAAGTGAATGAATTTGCATAATGTGCGTTCTATGATAACATTTCTGCTGCATTTTGTCAGAATTTGCTAAGCATTAAATCAGCTGTGGCAGGGAAAGGGGTTTGCTTGTTTAACATCACTCAATTGAAGGCAAAATTAATGAAAAAGGTTAACAAATATTTCAAAATATCGAGTATCATTTGAGCATTCCATAGATCAGAAAGCTAGTCTAAGCACGCCGACATATTAACACTGAATAAATGTTGAAAATTCACTTGTGTTTGCTTATTTCTTTTTGAATGATTAAGTCTACGTTTGATTGAGATTTTGCATCAGTTGGGAATATCAACATATGCATGTGATAACCCCTTTCTTCAATATTCAAACATTTATTTTAAGGATGGCATGTTTGCATATAGTATCTTTAAGGTTAAGGTATCTTTCAATATTATGAATATGACCAAAATGGAAAGCATGAAAGCTAGAAAATCAATGAAGTGATTTAACAGAAGAAAATGAGAGATTGATAGCACAACAATCCTCGTTATAGACTAATCAACGTTTCAAACAATACCTCGCCCCATATTTAACAAAATCATGATTTTTCAACCTGACATTTTATCAATTATTGCAGAGTTTTATGAGAAAGGCTAATACTAGTTTGTCTGAAAATTCTGATCCGGTATCGATACATGAGTTGTCACTGATATCCAACTTAGCATTCTCTTAGAGAAACGATTTAGCATCATTAATTCTACTAGCGTAAGTTCTAAGTGAGATGTCACTGCCATAGAAATCTACAGATCTGAATTAGTGAATTCACACAGAAAGTAGCGCCACAGCCGCCAGATCATGCAATAACTGTTGGTATATCCCACTAATTTTATGACTTTGAACCCTAAACCTAACCCTGACCCTAACACTAAACCTAATTCTAAACCTACCCCTGACCCTAACCCCAACCCGGCCTATATATAGACAACTTATTTGCCGTTGAATAATGATTCAGTTGATTTTGGGGACGTGATTAGTACGGATTCTCCACGGGCGAGTAACGGGTAGCTATCCGCGTAGGCTGCCGGCGCCAGTATGGTCTACTCTAGCCCCGGACCGAACTGCTCCCGCGCAGCGGGAGCTGCTTGAGCGGGCTGATCGCAGTAAGGTCTACACTTATGAACTAGCGCCGGTTTGGATTCTAGCGTAGATCTAGATAGAGACAAGGATCTGTTTAAATATGGGATATTCCTAACTTACCTTTATAATTATAAATTAATTCTGATGACGACTTGGATACTTGCTGCTAGCTAGCTGAGCTGCGCACCGTCAAGCCGACGAAGCGCCCGGGCCGGAGTTTATACCACTGCACTGCACTGACGTCGCGTGTGTGATGCTAGGGGTGCTTTGAGGAGACACTTTTTGCTAAAACATACCGCTCAAGGGAGACCTTTCGGCAAATATATGTATATCTTACTGCGCATGAGCGCGATGGAATTAATTCCTTTTAAAAAGAGGGTGTTTTTCACACCATAAGGGATATATCTTTATCCTTTAAAAACTGATGAACAAGTTACACATCATTATGTTGTTACAATCAAATGTGATCTTAGGTATGGATATCCCACACATATAGGCCGGAGAAAGCGAGATATATCCAATATACTTTGTGTCTCCGTAATACACTTTTATAACAACTTCCAAAAAAAAAAAGTATACCCCCTAATATTTGAAACAGTTTCTACTTTAAATTGATGTACCCTGGTATCGAATGGACAATGCCAACATAGAGCTACGGTGTTAACATGAATATTCTTGACGCATTTTGGACACGTGATCCATGGATAACTGTATTATGAGGTGTCAAAACGTTAAGGAGACACAAAAATGTCTCCTTTACGCGGGTGTCTCCCTAAGGTAGGTATAATAACACCGGAATGTCTCCCTAATGCGGGATCCATGCATATATATATATATATATATATATATATATATATATATATATATATATCAATAAATCTCTCTCTTCGTTTCTCTCATTTTTGGATTGTTTTCTTCAATATAGTATTTATAAGAGCTGTTAAAAGAGCGAGTAAAAAATGAGCGAGAGGAGATAATCCAGGAGATAGAGATAGGCCAGAG
This sequence comes from Arbacia lixula, assembly GCA_963669155.1. NCBI lineage: Eukaryota > Metazoa > Echinodermata > Echinoidea > Arbacioida > Arbaciidae > Arbacia > Arbacia lixula. Next base: position 4,555 of record CAVLGW020000349.1, read on the forward strand.
AATGACTATTCTTATGTGAAATATATAGCACTAAGAGTTCCAACAATCACTCACTGAGGGAGGATTATTATCATAGCATAGACATAGATATAGACATTCCAAGAAAACATAGCATTTGTGTTTACGTCCCTTGGTGAAAATGCCACGGAACACGAACGATTCAAGGGTGCACTTATTGCGACATGATGATACATAATAGACAATAAAATTCAAATAGGCTTGTATTCTTATCAACTGACGCAACTTTTTTAAACCAAGGTTGACGGGTACCTAGTTTCGGGTTCTAATCGAATTTCCTATTATTGCAAACACAAAAGTACGAATCCAGGAGAAGAGAGAAGGGAAATGGCGAGAGAAAAGGCTCGAAAAGAAACCTTCGTTGAGTTATATATCACCACATCATGCCCATTGCCAGGCTTCTAATTAGATATTAGCGCTTTTCGTAC
>CAVLGW020000349.1:7500-12500 GCA_963669155.1 Arbacia lixula
TTGTTCTTGTTGCGAACAAGACGAAGAAGCCATTTGAGCCGGTTGTATGACTCATCTCCTTATCTCGCTGGTGTCTGTGGACTCCTGTGTCTTACAGACAAGAAGCCAGGAATCTCTAGTAATGAGGGGGAAATCATACCTGATTGGTGTAGGGGATGAAAATGCAGGGACGGGGGAAACATATATACATGAAAAATAATTGATTACATATATCTATATCATTTCTGTCAAAAATAACCTTTTTTGGCTACTTATACGTATTGTATTAAAAAAAAAATACCAATGCGGTATTGACTTGACTTATCCTGGATAGCATCTTCGTATCAATACATAGATTTTATCGCATTTAACTAGAAAAGACGATCATATGGACTTACCATAATAATAACAATAAAAAAAAACAATTGTACACACTATATTGCACAGACGCATAGACATTATAACTGCTAGTGTTACTAATAAATCTCAAAATACAGTATTTTGTTTATTGGTATGCAGTTCACCAGTGTTTTACAACAAAACTGCAAATTTGCAGAGTTAATTCATTCAGCCATCGCTGTTTCTTCTTTAGACCATTTACGGTATGCATGCAAAATAGTATGCACGTCTCTCGAACAATAGGTTACTAATGGTAACCCCAAAGTTTGTCCGAGGTTTGTCCAGTAGCAACAACTATTACATTCAGAGTACATTCCACCAATTGAGACTGAATCAACAGATATAGGTGAATATCATAGCATGGAAAGGGACAAGGTTGTGAATACATTGCTAAAACGGCTTATTCAATAGCTCTGCACGATGCTCTGCAACACTTCAACAACGACATTCTAACATCCACCGCTTATCTTCGTACAACGTATTTAACCATGAATAATCTACTCATTAACTTAGCATGAACTCCTAAATCAACCAGCCATGACCCAGTTTGTACCATGCTGGGTGTGTATTTCTGACACCATGGACACGATCTGTTGCTTTGCGGACTCAATTTCAAAGGGTCCCTTTTAAATTTTGTCCGCATAACAAAAGACCATGTTAATAGTGTATGAACGAGTTCGGACACGATACATTCACAGCTTAGGGTCGCTAACACGTTCACCGTGGAGGGATGCAAATATAAACTTAAATACCATGCATTCCAACATGCATAACAACATTCTAACATCCACCGTTTATCTTCGTACAACGTAATTAACCATGAACAATTTACTCATTAACTTAGCATGAACTTCTAAATCAGCGAGTCATGACCCTGTGTGTACCATGGCTGTGTATTTCTGACACTATGGACACGATCTTTGCGGACTCAATTTCAAAGGGTCCCTTTTAAATTTTGTCCGCATAACAAAAGACCATGTTCATAGTGTATGAACGAGTTCGGACACGATACATTCACAGCTTCGGGTTGCTACACGTTCACCGTGGAGGGATGCAAATGTAAACTTAAATACCATGTAGGGCTAATACGTAAATTCTCAAGGTTAAGCACCGACGATCTTATGGCCGAGAGGTCTAAGGCGCCGGCAGCTAGCTCACACTTGTGCCTCGCACAGGTTCGAATACCCCTCTGACGCAATAATTTCTTTTGCTTTTCATTTTGTTGCTTTGAAACTATCAGTCTATACGCCTAAATTCCCGAGCATCAGCACCGACGCTATTATGGCCGAGAGGTCTAATACGCCGGGAGTGCTTTCACACTCGTGCCTCGCACGGGTTCGAATATCGTCTGACTCCAATAAAGGTTCAAGGCATTTTGCGGTTTGGCACCGTGTGATTGGGATCAGCCTTGTTTCCTCCCCTAAAGGGTCAGGGCGCCTCGGCGCTAGAGTTCCAGGAATGCACGAAGAGACATGCTTTGGGCCGAGATCGCCATATCAGAAGGGCACTAATGGTAGTCGGTAAAAGGTCATTGATTTGACCCCAAGTCACGACACCTGAACGCCTGGCAACCATCGCGTAATCTTTTGTTTTTTTAAAAATCCATTTTAATTTGTTGGTTTACCTTCATCTCTGTGTAATAAGCATAATAAGCTCTTCGCGTAACCTTTTGGTTTTTCCACTTTCTTTTTCTTCTTCTTCTTTCTTTCTTCCTATTTAAAAAAAAAAAAAATCACTTTGATTTCTTGTTTTCCATTTCTATCCCTAGAAACAATAGACTTGGATGACGCGAATTAAAAACAACAACAGAATATTACAGGCCCCACCCGTAAACTTGACTAAAAAGTATATTCTCAAATTATAGGCTTCGACCAATAACGTATTTAGAGGTACAATGCGCACCCCCCCCCTCATTCTTTGCCGATCGTTGAAAGAAATCCACAAAACAAATCGCAGTGATTGGAAGGTAACTAGAGTATTCCTTTGCGGAAATCACATTTTTTACCGAATTCTGTAGGGCTCCATGCATGCCTAAAAACCTTGTGCAGTGTAATTCCCTTTATACAGAGCACAAATACAACAAGATTGTGTTATGAGGCAATTCTTAAAGTCCCAATTTGTGCAAACCTGTGTGTTCAATCCATCATAACCAGATTGAGCAAAATCTGGTTATGGTGAACATTGAACACAAAGGTTTTTAGGCATGCATGCTAGGAGCCCTACAGTATTCGGTAAAAAATGTGATTTCAGCTAAAAACAAAACAATTGATGCAGAAATAAAGAAACGAGAGCAAGTCCAACGAAAACTTTGAGAAAAATGATGCACATAGTCCCATATTATTTGACCCTTTGACCCCTAAATTACCTTTGACCCCATCATCCTCATGAAGACACATGTGTTAAATCAATCGTACAAAGTGTGGTAATAAATACCAAACTTTAAAATTTTTGTAATTTTTTGTAATTTTTGTAAAACTTTAACACTTTTGTTACAGACCAACAGGAAAAGTGACTACATGTATTCGACAAGTAGCAAATGAAATGAAACAAACGTTGATTCTCATAAGTCGACACTGTCTTAGATAATTGACTCATGTCATGCAAATATGTGGCTCTGGCATGGCTATATCTATAATGAATGTGTGCACTTCCACAATTTACTACATTATACGTTATGGTACATTGCCCAATATATTTGGGTGATGTAGGAATATACACTGATATTAACTTTTATTTTTTCACGTCAGTACCTGAAGGTTAGACCTGCATTGCAGTATCCCCCAAAAGATATGAAAATCATTTTTAAAGAACTTGAAATTCAACTTTAATTTCCATTAGTTGCGATACATAAAAAGTACACGGAAACAGCTTACAGGTACATCTTTGCAAAAATATTTTCCTCAAACTAGGTGCATTTAAAACAAAATATGCCAACTATATCAGTACCGATGTCATGCCAATTGATATGATATGGTTGTTTTTACAAGAAATCTGTTCTGTATCAACTACGAGAACAGAAACACCATTATTTACGTTACAATTTGTCCGTTGGTAACAAAAGCTATGATGTTCATTTATTTGTGATCTATCCAATTTTATTTCTGTTTTAAACCAGGTAATATCATGTATTCTCCAATGGCAGATGACTTCCTTTTCAATCTAATCATTTTAAATACCAATAAAACTGCAATCAAAGTGTTTTTAAAGTCCCAGTGCCATTCATTCACTCTTATGTGTAGTTCAATATCTCATCAACCACAATGATTTGAACACGAAAATGGGTGCAAAACACTTTTATAACGTACAACATACTAAAAAAAAGTAAAGTTACACTAACCTCTGTAGCCTTATAATATCTCAATATATTATATCGAGACATTTGAAATTTTGAAATTTGTCCACTAATTAAGGAATTGCCCATATACACATACATGCCATTTAAGACTTAAAAAGAATCATATTTAGGGCGGCCATTTTGAAATGAAATAATGAAGTCTTGTTTGAAATTTCTAGGTATTGCCATTTCATGCCTCGGTCCTGAAAATGTGGGTTTAGACTCCAAATATCATACACTAGGTTTAATTATGGCGGCCATTTTGAAATGCCAGAATGGTCTCCATGCTGGCTCACAAAAAATGGCAACATTGAGTTTTAGATTAAGTATACATTACTCTTTCCAAAAATGTATAGATCTACAAATCCTCCAAAAATTTGAACGAAATTATTAATATAGACATAGTGAGCGTGACTAATAAGCGTACAATATCCGTGCAAAAAAAGGTGCACCCTATGTGAGGCTCGAACCAAAGAGCATGGGATTAAGCGTCCCGCGCTCTTCCGACTGAGCTAACCGGGCTGGTCGAACAAGAGGAGCGATTAGTATTTGACATCCCATTCTAGAACATGAACTTTGTTTTTTTAAAGACAAAATGAAGTCGCGGAAATGTATTGTAGGACTCGTCCATACGGGCCCCGTTCTCGTTTTGGTTTCAGTTTGTTTTGAAGGAATCGCCTCAAATAGAACAGGATATTAAGCAAAGCCAAAATTAAATCATGGAAATGATATACTGTAATCACTGTGCGTTAAAAACGGTGGACATCTTAGCACGGGACACGGAGAACTTGATTGAGACAACCAATGTTGAATTGTAAAGATTAAAGTTATTTTCTTCGATGGTCTGGAAGGAGAAATTTGGAGTACAAGCGAGGTCTGGAGGAGTAGGAAAAAGAGAAGGAGATAGACAGAGACAGGGGAGCAAGGTGGTGCAGAGATAAGTGGGAAAGATAGGAAGGGATTGTTTTTAAGAGAGAAGTGAAGAGACAAACAGGGCGAAAAGAGAGAACAAAAGATAGAGGGTGGGTTAAAGAAAGAGCTGGGAAGGACAAAAAAAAATAAGAGAACGAAAGGAGAGAGAGAAAGAAAGTGCACATGTGTGTACTGGACTTTGCAGTTAGTACGACATTAATCATACATGTAGTATTATCATGGACCCTACCACGACGTAGTACTATCATTATTATCATCACCATTATTATGTTTTTCGTCGGTTGTTTTAAGTTATTAAAGTTGTTGTTGTTGCTGTTGTTTCATGAAGGGGGGGGGGGGGGGGAGTAGCCCCCCA
>CAVLGW020000350.1:0-17831 GCA_963669155.1 Arbacia lixula
TGTAATCATGTTTCAATTGGCATCCGATGAAGTTAGTCCATTTGATATTTGTATTAACTAGACTCAATACTCTCTCACTCCATCTCTCCCATCAATATCTCTTTCTCTCTAATGAGAACTTTTTTTTATATTTCTATAATTCACCTCTTTCTGAGACTCTGGATCGCCTTTTCTCATCTTTCAAATATCTCGCTTTCTCACCATATATCATCCCCTCCCCCTTTTCTCTCTCTCTCTCTCTCTCTCTCTCTCTCTCTCTCACTCTCTCTCTCTCTCTCTCTCCCCCCCCCTCTCTCTCTCTCTCATCTAGATCTATACCCCTCTGCCTCTCATAAGAGTTCATCTATATTTTGCATATAAGTTCATCTCTTTTCTCCGTCATACGTTCACTTATGTCTCTGTATATATTTCATCTCTCTTTCTCTCTGACATTTTCTCTCACTTAATACACCCTCTTTATACATTTCATCTCTTCCTTTCGGCATTCTCACGCATTTCATATATTTTTCTGGATTCATCTCTTTCTGTCTGACATTCTCTCATGCAAATTCCCCCCCCCCCCCCCTATTCTCTGTCAGCTCTCTCTCTCTCTCTCTCTCTCTCTCTCTCTCTCTCTCTCTCTTTCTCTCTCTCTCTTTCTCTCTCTCTCTCTCTCTCTCTCTCTCTCTCTCTCTCTCTCTCTCTTTTCATCTCAATCCTCAACATACATGGTCAGGCTAGGGACTAGATTTCCCACTTCTAATATCCGATCTACACCAGCCCTCCACTCCGTCACGGCACACAAACACACACACGAGAAACCAAACGCGGTTTCCCAATGACCAGCCTACCCGTTCATCTCTCTCCGTGCACTGAACGAAGCACAATTTCCATACACGGCCTATGCAAAAACAACACGGGTCTACCGTGCAATGCGAGATAGCCACATCGCGTCATCATCACTAAAATTTGTAAAACGGGAGAAATTTCACACAAAAACCCGACAATTCTCACCATTTCCTAACCACATGAATGATCATAATTTTTAGCATTTATGAGAGTATGAGGTTTGGTAATAACTCACCGAAATCTGTACTTTTTGAGGTGGAAAATGGCTCGGAAATTCGGAAAAGAGTCGTCGTCTTTGTGGACGGGTGCCGGGTGTACGCGTACGAAATCGTGAATTTTGGTGGCCACAAGTTGGCGCTAGTGACACAAAGGCTAAATTCGGAACGAGGAGGGAATTTCCAAAGAATGAAAAGTTATCTTTTGTTTTCTGTCTCAACGCGAAAAGGGCTTTTAGGTCAAACACAATGTTTTTCTACATTTTTAGTGGACAGAAACATGGAAGGTGTTGTCTTTATGTGATGGCATTCGTATCTTATCATATATAACTCTTTCTCCCCCTCACAAACAAAAGAAATTTCCTTTACATAGGCCTAGTGCAATTTGAATTTAAACTGTTCTCACTCACACTAGTAAATGTTAGCAATATCGAACGTTGCGTCATTTTTACGCCTACATGATTATGTTCCGTGCGTTATACTTTATGATTCCAATCAAAAACATAATTGCAAGTTCATCCTATGTCATGGGCAATGTTCCTTTGACATGTTACTTTTGATTTTACTGCGTTTTGTCTTGTTCGTTGTTAAAATGGTAATGTGTATTGTCTATTTATTTATATATCTATTTATCTATTGATATGTGATGTATTTATATATTTATCTATTTATTTATCCATCTATTTATCTATTTATCTACAATACTTTATCATAGAAGACTCCCATCTTCACTACATGATATGAAGTTTTTAATGTCATTGTTGATTTTACTGCGTTTTGTCTTGTTCGTTCAATTTGTTAAAATGTTGATATGTATTGTATTTATCTATATTCGTCATTGTTATGTATTGAAATGTATTTTTTTTTTTAACTGTCAGGGCATTTAGTGACAAGAGTTTTATAACTGACGAGGCCACCCTGTTTAAATAAAACTTATAACAATAGGCCCGTGTTTACAAAATCACAGCGATGGTTTAACTTACGTGTGCGAAAATATGGACTCCTGTATAGGACGCCACATAAAACAACATGAAACATTATCGATCCAATACAATTAATTTTGTTCTCGAAAATCACTAGGTATATTGAGTTTGTTCACATAATAATTTAAACGAATAATTAAAATCGCTCACTGTTGTGATGCTGTTATCAAAATAAATGATTTTGTTACAGTTACAGCCATCAGATGGTTTATTTTGAGCCCATAAAGTTGGTCTAAGTTAAGTAAGCGCGGTCTAAGTTAAATCACCGTCGGGGATACAGGTCATATTTAATTTATTCATAGCTGTAAGTTTACTATCTTTTGTAAAATACATGTACAAAAACTACGGCAACAGCCCTGAATGAACTTTTAGCGACAGTGTTGCCAGGCAAGTTACCATAATCATTGTAGTAAAAATAGCGCTAATGCACTTTGGTATCCCACTAATTTTATGTGTTTTTTTTTACCCTAAACCCAACCCTGACCCTAACTCTAAACCTAATTCTAAACCTAACCTTGACCCTAACCCTCATTCTAGACAAATTTTTTTGCAGCTGAATTCGTCTAAAAAAGTGATTTCTAGGTCACTTTCTGCCGACGATAGTCAATATTGCAGTGTTCCCATTTCATGCATTATATAGACCTATGTTGGATACTAAAGTGCATTAGCACCGTAAAAATGTGCATGCCTGTCCGTCGTTATCACCAGAACATCAAATAATTTGTGGAAAATAGGCCAAGGAGTCATCCTTTGTGTGCCCAAGGATAAATCATGAAAATACATTATTAGTGTAAGAAAAATACACACATTGAATTAGATTTTTTCACACAACAATAATAATTTGCGAAATATGGTGGATTTGTTATTGATAGTATTTCGTATGAAACTCTTAATGCCTGTTTTGATATCGTTGTAGATTAATAACCATAATACACTATGAGATGAAATTGATGTTAATTGATTTATTTTCATTACCATTTATACTCATCAACAGGCCTACAATAAGTGCGGAAGGTCGTATTTTCAAGAATTAATTATTCAGATTTTATCGTGCATTTGTGCCTCCCTATTTATCGTGCTTCACTATAGGCCCAAGACTACTCATCCTAATGAAATTAATTTACAAAACGACTCGATAATAATATCACTTCTTTTTAAACTTGTCTTTTTTAAAAGTATGAACGCTTAAAGGGATAGTTCACCCTAAAGATATGTTGGTTTCAATAAAAGGAGACACTTTGTGACATGCAAACATGTCTCATTAGAATAATTAGATTTTACATGTGAACTGCCCCTATGTTGTTAGTCGGAACCATTCCACATTGTAAAGATGAAGGAGCAAAAGCCCCATTATGAATGTACAGACTTGATATGACATATTTGCAACAGGTGTTACATACCACCTAACATGTTTTGACCACCGTACATCAGGAGAGACTATGCAGCTGGTATAGTGTCCTTGGTAGGCACTTTACCAGACAGTACATTAACATAAAACAATAAGGTAGGATAACAGTGTCCAGAGACAGAGTTGATTGGCTAAAAGTACTTTCTTTTTATAAGCCACTGTATGATCCCAGACAGGGGGTAACATAAGGTCATGTGATACCACTCCACATGTTGATTGGATGAACGTGATATTGTATGTATTTCCTTTATGCAATGTCCAGTCAAGAGGGGGCAGAGTGGACAGGATATGCGGACTCCACAATCAGCATTCCTTAACTATTTCTTGATGTAGAGTTCCAACTCTCGGATTACTGTTTTGCAAGCCAGGAGAATCTTTACTTTCGAAGTAATCATCTAATGATTGGCATTTTGGTGATGCCCTGAGCTGTATAAGTAAAGGGCAATCACAGAACAAAAACCAGTTGACTGGGAGGAGAGGCCGAGTCCGGGCCTACTGCAGAGCATCACCATGTCGTCGAGCATCCATATACTCTGAATAAAGCCGAAAGGATCTTGCATTTGACCAAAGATGCAGTGTCGTTTGAGTTATTTCAGTGTACGACTCGTTGGTAACAACTCCCAGTCAGACGAAGCTACCTAGCCAGTGGTAGCTTAGTCACATCTTGGTGGCAGCGTGGTGGGATCTGGAAGCAAGTTGCACCAGTCCATCAAAATTACAGTGGTTCCTCGTCTTTCTACTCTACATAATGCGGACACTGTTGCTAGCCTCAGGGGTTAGTGTGTTCTTGGAACTGAAGTTTGGAACGGCGTGACAGCGGGTACGGACTTCACTAGTCCGCTGTTATCTGAACTTTGTCTGCTGGTGAGAACACGGCTGATTGTTCCACTGCATGTCGCAGTGGGCATCGTGGTGAGGCAGAGGCGATCGAGGCACGGCGGGACACACCTGTGGGGCGGACAGGATCGGCAAGCAGATGCAGCTTGGAGTGGAGCGCTCATCACAACTCATCAGCAAGGGGAAACCAGGGGCAACAGACAACAGCCGGAGAAGCAGGACAAGACGAGGAGCAGCAGGAACAAGAGACAGAGCTAAGTTACAGCTGAGACCTTTTGTTGCGAGTGTGTGGCATATAATTTTAGTGTGAATTATTGCTTTTCACAAGTGGCAGTGTATGTGTGGCTTATCAAATTAGCCATAATATAACAAAGTGAAATGAAGAGAACTTCATAGAAAGGCCATGAGGCCTTGTGGGGGAAAAAGTCCTCGAACATAACATAATAATAATAGGGCACAAAAGATATCATTTAACTACTCATTCACACAAAAGGATACTTAAATAAGACATACAGAAGATCAATATTTATGTAATAAGTAAGTTTTCAACATTTTCTTAAACATTTGTAACGAAAAGCAGGTACGAATGTTATTAGGTAGTGAATTCCAAACTTCGGGGAGATTATATCTTACTGATTTTTTGGCAAAGGTTGTTTTTAGTTTGAACAAATGGAATGAATTACAATTTCGGGTGTCATACTGATGTATATTACTATTTATACAAAACAGTTTAGAAATGAAGTGAGGCAATTTATTCTTGAAGTACATGAATCCTAATAATGCAATATGATACAAAAACAAATCATACAATTTCAAAACATTCAATTTTTTAAACAGAGGGGCTGATGATGCAAGATAATGACTATCTGTACAAATCCGAACTGCTTTTTTCTGTAACTTAATTATGGAATTTATCTTAGATTGGTTACAGTTGCCCCAAACGACAATACAATATGATAAATAAGGTAAGATTAAGGTATTATATAATACGATAAGGACAAATGTCGGCACAATATGTTTTAATTTGAATAAGATTCCTATACACCTAGACACTTTACTAATGACATAATCTGCGTGGGTATTCCAGTGTAAATTAGAATCGATATATATACCTAAAAATAAAACAGTGTTACATTTCTTGATGGGATGTGAACAGAGTGTTATATCAATGTGTTGCAATGTATTATATATGTTATTTGATCTATTACAAAAAGTAACAAAATTAGTTTTCTCAAAATTTACAAGAAGTCTATTAACGGAGAACCAAGTGGATACTTTATCTATTTCAATTTCTATATTTTCTTTTATATCAACATCACTTCCTTGGGTATAAAAAAGAGTAGTGTCATCCGCATATAATATAAAATCAAGTCAATAAGCTCTAATATTAAATTAAATATAACTTAAGCGTATAGCTTAGGACACATAGTGTGGTTTGATTTAATTGAAGCGTAACTTAAGCGTGGCTTAGGGCACATACAGGTGAGGACATAATATAGTGAAATGTTATGTTCTGGTATTACTGCAGGTAGCAGTACATGTAGAGCTTATTAAATTAAGCATAACTTAACAGTTGCATATTGGGCACATTAAGTGGAGGGCATGATATGGTGAAATGTTATGTTCTGGTATTACTACAGGTAGCAGTACATGTGTGGCTTATTAAATTAAACATAACTTAAGCGTGGCTTAGGGCACATTGTGTGGTTTGATTTGATTGAAGCGGAAATTAAGCGTGGCTTAGGGCACATAAAGTTGAAGACATAATATAGTGAGATATTATGTTTTGGTTCATTGCATGTAGCAGTGAATGTAGAGCTTATTAAATTAAGCATAACTTAACAGTTGCACGTCGGGCACATTAAGTTGAAGGCATAATATAGTGGAATATTATGTTTTGGTACCACTGCAGGTAGCAGTGTATGTGTTGCTTATTAAATTAAACATAACTTAAGCGTGGCTCAGGGCACATCGTATGGTTGGATATAATTGAAGCAAACCTTAAAGATTGTCCGTCCCTTTTGCAAGCTTAAAATTTGAAGTCGTCTATCACGATCGTAAATTGAAGAAAGTGTGATTCAAGACCATTTCTAAGAATATAGCATGTTGAAGCTTTCTGTATATGTGAAAAATTTCAGCCGTTAAATTTCAAACCGACTTTTTTCGTACTACGAAAAAAGTATTAGTCTTTGTTACAGTATCTACGTGGTTATTATACATGTGTGAAATCCCAATTTTATGAGTAATTACCAAACTTTGGAAATGATTCCTTCTATGGAACATTTATTTTCATAATGCGTTTCATAATTTAATAAACAGATTAATCATTAAAGCAGATATTTCAACACAAACTGCTAAGAGCCTGAGGTAAAGACTATTAATCAGCCGTTGTTTACGTGTATTATTTGAATTTTACACTACGTATCAGTTTCAAATTATGAATATACAGCTTGCTAACACTTCTCTATATGTTTTGCCAATGTTTTGATGGTTTTGTGGTGATCTGAAAAAGGGACGGACTGTCTATAACTTTGATCTATCATTAGGAACACTATGAGGCAAAATGCTCAAATGTGATATTTTGATATTGATCACAAACTTAACCAAAATATAGACAAGTTTCGTTATTCATATGAATATCGGTAAGCACAGTTTGATGTCATGTGGATTATGAGATGACATCTACCCAAATTATTGGTTCTGTTCTGAAACAATTCATGTGCTGGTATCATGTAAATGTCATGGTGATTTTAATGTGTTTCCATGTCATCTACTGCAGAGCATCATCATGTAGTCGAGCATCCATACACTCTGAATAAAGCCGAAAGGAACTTGCGTTTGACCAAAGATGCAGTGTCGTTTGAGTTATTTCAGTGTACGACTCATTGGTAACAACTCCCAGTCAGACGAAGCTACTTAGCCAGTGGTAGCTTTGTTACACACATGAATGAAACATACATGTATAAGTCATGTAAGTAAAGGCTTGACGAAAAAAAAAATATTTTAAAGTTTTCATTTTGTGACGTTACGTGCGAGGTGCTCTCCTATATATTGTGTATAATATACTTACACAAATTGCTTTTTTTTATGTTTTTTACTACGGAATGATTTTTTTTTTATATAAGTTATGTGTGTAAAAATGTGTTTATGATGATGTATCAAATGCACGGGCCAAAGGATGTATATATTTTTTTGTAGAAAATATACATTTCCAAGAAAAATTGTACGCATCATATTGGGAGAGCGACTCGCACGTGACGCCACAAAAATCAAAATTTTGAAAGATCGTAACTTTCCTATCCTTTGACGGATTTTCATCAAACCTACACTAACATGTTTCTTTCATGTGTTTCAAGTCTGCTTCTATTCAAACCAAAATAATCCCAGGGTGAACTGTCCCTTTAATCATGTGTTTATGATTATGAATCACTAGAGCGATTCTCTCAGCAGATTTCAGTACCATTTTCATTTGGATGTGTGCATGCATGACTGAACGAAGAACAATCTGCGGAACACAGCAATAAAAAAAACCAAAGCGCCGCATTCAAAGCGTAAAGAAATACATTTCATTTTCAGATTAACGAACGCTACTTTATTTTCAGATTAACAGTTCCTATTTCATTTCGGAGTCACGAATTAAGACTTATGTTAATTTTTTTCGGCTGCTCTAATAGCATTCAAATTTTGTCATATATTCCTTTATTCGTGGAGAAAGTATTCTACGCTTTCGATTTTAGAAAAATACATCTCATTACGACACACATATTATTCTCCATTATCAAGGTCAGGTGGCGCTGTGAAGCGCTGCTGTGGTCTTCCCGAAAGCACGCTATACAACTCTAGATCTTCCGCCAAGCGTGTTGCACCCTCCATTCCTTCCCTGGACACTTTCTGTATGTCGTCGGTCCAAGATGTAGGCGGACGACCTCTACCACGCTTCCCTTCGATCGCACCTTGCGGTATTGTTCTTTTCAATTCATTCCCTACTCATAATAATGTGCCCAAAGTACTTAAATTTTCGTTCCAAAATTCCCCTTCTGATAGTTACGTATAAAGTCTATGTCACTACTTTTTCATGTTTGGATTAATGCATGTTTTTTTTTTTCTTTCTCTGTTTTGGTATCACTTCATGCAAACGTAAAGGGGCTATTTCTCTGTCGGAGACGTCTCGGCGACTGACCGGGAAATGACTCGCGACCTCACAAAGGCGACGTCGATCGCCGCAACTTTTCGCTCAAATCTGAATAAAAACTAGTTAGATTCTAATTTTATTATACGGGAGTTATAGTGTATGTGACCTTAGAATTGCACAGTTGGTATCCCAAAGATACATGCTAAATATGTGCAAACATTCATGAAATTTGCAGATGTTTGTAAAAGGGACGGGCCATCTTTAATCAAATCTACAAATTCATCTATCATACGCTTTTCTCATCAATCTCAAGCAGCTATCGGAGAGCCAGAGGTCTCCGCAGTCTCTAGAAATTTTAGTCTTTTCGAGGACATCTGGAGAGCCGAGTTGCAACTGGAGACCGGAAAAAGTCTCCCAAAAATCGAACATGACTGTGTACAGCTCTCGTGACTTCCCGGTTGGAGGCGCATACCTTTTTTTTTTACATAAGATTTTTGCTATACTCGTTATAAAATTCAAGAAAACCGGTGGTGGATGAGTCTAACTTGCGCTGCCGCGGCAAATTTAGATTACTAAGCTAGCTGAGCCTGCTATGCATGCTGACTGCTAGCTATATGCAAGGGAGGAAATCGCTCCCCGAAGGTGTGGGGGGGGGGGGGGGGCATGTTTTTCATCAAGAAGTCGCTGAGCGGGGGGGGGGGGGGGGGGGGGTGACGGAGAGACACGAGCAGACAGCACTATGAACATGGTCTTTCATTACGCAGACACAATTTAAAAGGGACCTATTGATGTTTTGTTCGCATAACAAAAGACTGTGTCCATATAGTAAGGGACATTGACAAAAGAAGAATGTTTCAAACGTGAAAACGAGGATCACAACTAAAGTTGCCTGAAATCGTAAAGGAAGACAGTAAAGGAGGATAAAAAACGTCTTCCGTTATCCCCCCGATTCATCATCTGATCTGCCTACGCCATTGGTAAGAATGCAGTGTTTTGGTTTTTCATTGTAATTTTGCAAAAGTAAGCAAAATCAAAACAACCAAATAAATATTAATCTAGTAACATCTGTAAACTCTTAAACAATCATCTGCATACATCCCCCCGACACACACACACACACACACACACATACATTTTCCAAAGGGCATACTCACATTACAGCAAGTTTTAACAATGTTGAGGACAAAACGTCATTGCAAGAACTACAAAACGTCAGGTAAAAACTTGATAAACAAGTTAATGGACATGTAACCTATCTTACTTTTGGGCAATTTTATATTCTATTTTATTGTTTTAACCTTAAAATTGGAACAACTGAAACAAAATCCTCAAAAAATAATATTGCTTTCCTGAAATCCTTTATGAGTATCTATACAATTTTATACATGAATAAATACAATTTATACAGGGATCGTGTCTGTCCCCTTCTTGTAAGAAATTGATGAAGAAGACCGTACCAGAAGCGATTCTGAACATATGGCACAGCACGGAGAGTGAAAGCAAATCGGGACGGAGTGGGACAATTAAAGGGATAGTTCATCATGAAATTATGTTCCAATAGAAGCAGACAAATGAAAGAAACATATGAGTGATATGGTTTGACAAAAATCGGTCAAAAGAAATTAAAGTTATTAATTAAATCAAATGTTAAATTTTGTTTTTGTGACGTCACGTGCGAGGTGCTCTCCTAAAGGTTGTGTACAGAATGATTCCCTAAATATCTTTTTTTTTTTTTTTTTTTTTTTTTTGGGGGGGGGGGGCGGAACTATTCCTTTTCATTTTAGTATGTGCTACATATCCTTTTGAGAAAATGCACATTAAATAAAATGTACACAACTTATGGTACAGCACCTCCCACGTCACGTCACAAAATCCAAAATTTAAAAGATCATAACTTTCTGATCCTTAGACAGATTTTCATCAAACCTGAACTTTCTTTCATGTGAGGTGCATGGACACAACCCAGTCTGTTAACAACTATTTCTGATAAGACAGACTACGCCCCAACCCCATCCTCGCTCACATGGGCCCCATGGGCAAAAAAAAATGAAGTATGATATATCATACTTGGATAGGCAACATACGAACACATAATCTTCATCCTAACCTCATCTTATCTTATCTTATTCTATCCTATCCTATTCGATCCTATCGTATTCCTCAGTACACTCAATTTCATACATATAGTACTACGGAAATTTATTTCAAACTAGAGCAATTCGACTGCCGCGCAGCCGATAAATATGCCTCCGCCTCTTTGCTAGCTCTTTTTAGATTAATTCTCAGAAAACCTGTTTGGTGGGCAATGAACCATTTAATTCCTATGTGCAATGAAAACATATTCTGTTTTTCCATGTTTGGACAAGTTTGGCAATGTTCATTGACCTTTGACTTCCAATCTAATCAGTCCGTCTAAAGCCATCCTTGTATTAAGTTTGTTTAAAATTACTTTTTTGGGGTAAAGTTCATTGACCTTTGACCTTTCAGAAATTTGACAAACACTTTCACCAGTCTACCTCCATGAAGTGATACATCTCTGTACCATGTTTGGTTCAACTTGAAGTTTTGCATTCAATTCAATTTGCATTCAATGTGAAAAATGTTAAATTTGGCACAATTTTTAGCCAATTTTGGCAAAGTTCATTGACATTTGACGTCTGACCTTTGAGAATTTTCACCAAAAATATCATCAGTCTACCCCCAAGTAGTGATCCATCTTTGCACCATGTTTGGTTGGCTTTGCACAATTGGATCTTCATTTATTTTGAGAAATATTACCTTGGGGGCAATTTTTTAGCTAATTTTTGGCAAAGTCCATTGACCTTTGACCTTTCAGGAAATTTACCCAAACTTCCATCAATCTACCTCCATGAAGTGTTACATCTCTGTACCATGTTTGATTAGAATTGCACCATTGGATTTGGGTTTATTGTGAAAAATATCAATATGGGGCCAATCTTTACCAAATTGTTGCAAAGTTCTTCGATCTTTGACCTCTGGCCTTCCAGGAATTTCACCAAACATGTCACCAGTCTATTCCCAAGTAGTGATACACCTTAGTGCCACGTTTCGTGAGAATTGCATTTTTGTATTTGGTTTTATGGTTAAAGATATAAAGCTTGGGGCAGTTTTTAACCAATTTTGGCGAAGTTCATTGACCTTTGACCTCTGAACTTTCAGGAATTTTATCACAAATGTCACCAGTGTATTCCCGAGTAGTGATATATCTTTGTAACATGTTTCATGATAATTGCATCCTTGGATTTTGATTTATTGGGAAAATATAAAGCTTGGGGCAGTTTTTAGCCAATTTTGGCAAAGTTCATTGACCTTTGACCTCTGAAATTTTAGGAATTTTATAAAAAAAATTCACCAGTCTATTCCCAAGAATTAATGAGAATTGGATCCCTGGATTTACCTTTATTGTGAAAAAGGTCAATTTCGGGCAATTTTTTTCACAAAGTTCATTAACCTTTCACCTTTGACCTCAATCAAAATTGACCCCTATTTTACACACTTCATTGGTTTCATGCAATGCACACATGTACCAAGTTTGAAGCAAATCTGGTTAGCGGTTCTCAAGATATTGCCTACACGGATTCGGGACGGACGTACAGACGGACGGACAACCCACAAACATAATGCCTCCGGCCACTTCGTGGCGGAGGCATAACAATATTGGTTAGTACAATTAAAGATGAACATTTTGTCGTAATTATTGTTGTCTGGATTCAATTAGGTGGCATTTATTTATCTTTTAATAAAACGGTTATTGGAACTCATGCTAAAATATTCCTTCTATCTAGTTATATACCGGTTATCTATTCAAATGTACAAAAATATGACACAAGTCAATAGGCCTAATGCATGCATGAGTATTCATAAGCATCTCAGTTATCATGTGGGTAATTCAAGGTGGAAAAGCCCATATGGGCCCCATATGGCTCAGTCGATCCAGAAATACGACCACATTACCCATATACATACTACATGGGGCCCATAAGGTTTTATTATCTGGGATCTAGATAGGACAAACCATATGGGCTCCATATGGGTTCAACATAGTACATGGGCCCCAGTAGACCCACATGATTCCCATATCTGCCCCAGATACTTTGCTTTCTGGGTTCCAATTACTAGTTTCTTCGAAATAACAAACCTTCGGAATAAAGGAACCTTCGGAATATCGAACTCTAACCATATTTTAATGGCATACTTTTTAGTCAATTTTACGGGTTGGGCTTGTAATTAGTGATATGCTGTTGTTATTTTTTCATTTGCAACATCAAAGGTTATTGTTGCTAAGGATAGAAAACAAATTAAAGTGGATTTCAAAAACAAAAACAAAAACAAGGTTAGGAAATGTTACGGGTTGCTTATTATATAGAGATAGAGGGAAAACAAATAATCAAAACAATGTTGTAAAAAAAATCAAAAGATTACGCGATGGTTGCCAGGCGTTCAGGTGTCGTGACTTATGGGCCAAATCAATGACTTTTTACCGACTACCATTAGTGCCCTTCTGATATGACGATCGGCCCAAAGCATGTCTCTTTGTAAACTCCTGGAACTCTAGCCGAGGCCCTGACGATTTAGGGGAGGAAACAAGGCTGATCCCAATCACGCGGTGCCAAACCGCAAAAATCCTTGAACCTGTATTAGCGTCAGACGAGATTCGAACCCGTGCGAGGCGCACGAGTGTGAGCTTACTGCCGGCGTATTAGACCTCTCGGCCATAATAGCGTCGGTGCTCAACCGGGAGAATTTAACCGCTACATGGTGTTTATGTTTATGTTTGCATCCCTCCACGATGAATGTTTTAGCAACCCTAAGCTGTGAATGTATCATGCCTGAAATCGTTCATACACTATGAACATGGTCTCTTGTTATGCGGACATTTCAAAGGGACCCTTTGAAATTTTGTCCGCATAACAAAAGATCGTGTCCGCGTAGTGTCAGTAATACACACATACCCTTGGTACACACAGGGTCATGACCGTATGTATTCAGAGTACATGCTAAGTTAAATGTGTAGCTTATCGCTGGCTTAACGTTGTATTGTACGACGATATACGGTGGATGTTAGAATGGTATTATTTAAGTGTTGCATATATGCCATCGTACAGGGCTTTTGAATAAGCCGTTTTCGCAATATATTCATAAATTTATCCCTAAGACGCTATGATATTCGCATGTATCTGGTAATTCAGTTTAAATTGGTGGAATGCATATTAGTTGTTCCTACTCTTAAACTTTTCTGCTATTCGCCACCTTAAGAGTCGTTTCGGACACGTCTGTTTCAATCAAGGAAATTGGTCGTGTGTGACTTTCTGTGCAACTGGTTTGAACCTTCATGCTGATATGCCGTTGAGCTTGTTCCATATATTCTACCACTCTTCTTGCAGAATCGAGAAGATCTGTGTAATTATGAGTTTTAAGCAGTCCCGAATTAAACACCGAAGCTTGCTCTTGCTGCTCTTGTCTGGTGACATTAACATCAACCCTGGCCCTTGCCAATAATCCATTTTCGTAATGCATTCACAACTTTCCCTCTTTACAATGTCTTGTAACGCGTAAATACATTAACCTACATATTCATGGTGTTTCGTGATTCAGTTTCAATGAATGGAACGCAATCTGAATCTATTGCTTGTTGCTACTCGCACAAACCTCGAACAAGCTTTGGGGTTACCATTAGCAACGTATTGTTTGATTACATAATGAAAATGGTCTGTTTATGTGGGGATGTGCATACATAACGAAATTGGTCTATTCAAGAATTAACCTAGTATGAATGGACTTCCCTTTGGTCTATGATGACCCAAGCCTCATCAAACTACCAGACTTTCAGGTGTTTTAAACAATACGCTGTATTTCTGATTTGGTAATGCATTTCTCTGAATAACAAAATAACATCTATTTGAGAAATATGTCAACCGTGCAGTCCTCGCTAGGAGTGCATAACTGATCTTGATGCGCACACTGTGAGTAAGCCATTTTCGAAATGTATTCACAATTTCCCCCGTTACTGCCAAGTGACGCGTTATTACATTTACATGTAGTTCGTGATTCAGTTTCAATAGAGCAAGGATGTTTAAGCACATGGATATACATCGCTTTGAACAAGGTTTGATGCCGCCACTTAATATTCATGACTAGCAGCTGCTCTCAACGAAAGTGTCATTCTCATTGGGCTTTAAGAAATCTCGAAGTTAGAAAAATCTCGAAGTTACGGGACCGGGACAATAGGACCATTCGGCTTTTGGTACGGTTGCTAGGCAACTTTCACCCTAACTTCTTTTTCTAACTTCTCGATTTTTTAAGCCCAATGAGAATGGCCCTAATATGATGCATGCGCAATTGTGTCATGCACGATCACCTGGATTTCATAATAGGTCATACGCATTGCTATACATGCATACATTTCAGCTTTCGCTGCTGAACTTTTAATTTTGTCACTAAGTGCTTCTTATGTAGTTAAAAAGGACGAGCGAATACGAAATTTGATACTTTTTGAGATGGAAATACTAGCTTGGGCGCGTGTTTCATGTTACTTGTCCGAAAGGAAAATATCTGAAAGTAACGTTTCATGCAATTTTGTAAGCAGGTATGATGCGGAACATTGTGAAATTGAGACTTTTATACTGCAACTTGATATCACGTTTAGAGCTTTTTTGCCATATTGTAACACTTTTCCTCGATTGAATCTTTACTGATGCATCGTAGGTATTACATGTCACAACTGCGCAAGCATATGGGGTGAGGAGATTTCCCCAAATTCTTCTGCCCATCCGATTTTGTTTATACGTCAAATGCAGGCAAAACTCATCCAGAGAATCGGCGGCATTGGACATCGAGATCAACGAGAAAATTTTTGTGAAGGGTACTTTCGTGACTAGAAGGAGAGTACAATGAATCTGCATTAATTAAACGGCTGATGGATATCCATGTGCTTAAACATCCTTGAATAGAGGGAACGCACTCTGAATCTAATTAGTCTTTGCTACGCGGACAAACCTCGGACAAGCTTTGGGGCTACCATTAGTAACGTTTTGTTTGAACTACGTGAATGAAATTTGATTACATAATGAAAATGGTCCGTTAGTTTGGGGATGAGCGAAGGGAAATTTTGATGAAATTGTAAAAAGAATTCGGTCCGTTGAGGTTAATTCCGTGGAGGTGAAACACTCAATAAACGATTTACGATATAGGGAAACCCTATTATTTTAACGACATAGGGCTATTTTATCCAAGACTGTGTCGACTTATGAAAATCAACGTTTGTTTTATTTCATTTGATACTTGTCGAATACATGTAATCATTTTTCCTGTTGGTCTGTTACAAAAGTATTTTTGTTTAACTTGCTCCCATGTCTTCATTTCTGCATCAATTGTGATCAAACTTGGTACAAATGATCCTTTGGGTAATACCACTTGTGGCGTTATGAGGATGATGGGGTCAAAGGTCATCTACGGGTCAAAAGGTCAAATGATATGAGTCCATATGCATCATTTCCTGTTGGTCTGTTACAAAAATGTTAAAGGCCCCATTTGGCCCATCTGGGACCCATCTAAATTTTGCACCGTACATTTCATCTGGGGACCAAATAATAAAAATGGAGTGATGACATTTCACATTACTAATCATATAACTTGGATAGTATACATACGAGCACGTACACAATCCTTATATATATAGTACTGCGGAAATTAAGTGTAATTAAAGATGAATATTTTGTTGTAATTATTGTTGTCTGGCATTTTTTTTTTAATTTAGAGGAATGTATTTGATCAAGATTTGCCTTTCACACTCAACTGGTGAATGCGTCTGGATAGAGTTGTGTTTATGGTTTTGATGTTAATTAATCATTGCACGTTCAGTTAAAGGTATTCATCTCTTTTTGCGATTTGTTTAATATCATGAAAGTGGAGGTTTCTAAACTGTTAAGACAAGGAAGGAGTGGAGGCACACGTGAATAAGTCAGGGTTGATGAGACGGCCGTTCTCTTTGGGCAATATCATTTCGAGCGATTGTTGTATGGCTCTGTTCCATAATTTCGATCTTTGTCTTAAAAGAAATGAGGTCATGTCACGAGCAATGTTGACAAAAATTATGCAGAATATCACAGCAAACAAGCCTACGTGCAATGGAATTACATACCATGTCAAATAGAGCGACATCCTCTTACGAGTGTCGGTTCTGTCAGTATTACATTTGTACCAAAGGTCATTTGAAGTAAAGATGGAATTCATCGAATTGGCGTTTCGCAAGAGCGAGAGTAAATAAGAGAACACTCTCGATCACAATCAATAAATGCTATCCAAGGCAACTCTTGAGGTAGAAAATTCTGTTCATCACGTCGTACAGCGCATGCTCCTTTAATGCTAATCTTAGGTCATTAATTTGGTAATATTTCCCTGAGGCTCTCTATCAAATGCATTTTGCCACTCAATGCTTCCTCAGAGCGACTCGCACTGTCAAGACTAGTTTTGATGTCACTGCGTCGTTAATAGCGTTTGACTTATAGTAAGATCTAGTGAGTGAGAAAGCGTTTGAAGTGGAGTCTGTGCGCGTTAGATTTAAGTGGAGATACTTTTTACTATCTACCGGGGAATCCGAACTTGAAGAGATTATGAGCTTCAACCACACGACAGGTGAATATGGAGACCAGCTCCAAAGCATTTAGAGAACTCTGGCTGTTTTTCTTCCATTTCTGATTCCTTCCTTAGTTTGTTGCATCATAGGGAACGTCTTGGTATTATTGTCGGTGTACAGACACACGACCCTACGCACACCAACTGACACCATCATCACTAGTCTAGCTGTTGTCGATCTCGCTGCCGCCGTTGGAGTACCATGTAATTCTTACCTGATCACTTTCAATATCATAGGCAGATGTTTGCCTGCAATATATAGTCTGTTATGGTTTCCGTTCCAAGTTGTAGTAGTTGCTAAATTCTGTCACGTGGTTGCCTTGACTGGGGATCGCTTTGTAGCCGTTATCCGACCTTGTCACGACTCGATGTGTGAACATTGTGGTCACGTCTATTTGGGTGGTAACCATCACACTCGCCTCGACAACGACAGCCAAGGGCGGAAATCGCTCCCCAAAGGTGGGGGGGGGGGGGGGGGGAGGGGGGGGGGAGATGTTTTTCATCAAGAAGTCGCTGAGCGGGGGGGGGGGGGGGGTGATGATGATATTTTACGGGTACAGGACCGGAAATAGTGGGGGGGGGGGGACATTTGATATTGTGTCCCCCCCCCCCCCCCCCCGGGATTTCCGCCCATGGCTATATGCATGAGTTTAGAATTAGGTTGAGTTTAGAATTAGGTTTGGAGTTAGGCTTAAGGTCAGGGTTAGGTTTAGGGTTCAAATTCATATTATTAGCGGGATAGCAAAGTGCCTTACGGTAGGTGTAGAGATCAG
>CAVLGW020000351.1:0-17828 GCA_963669155.1 Arbacia lixula
GTTTTTACCTTCTTTTATTTGTCTTATTCCGTGAGATAATCATAGAACGAAGCAAAACTTAAGTGTATGTATAAAAAAGCATATCTTTTCTTTTGTTTTTTTGTAAATTATGTGAAGAGAAATTATGTATTATTTTGGTATTTGTGGCTGTATGTATTATTTGAAATGGAACATAATAAAAATTATTGAAACACACAAAAAAGTGTATGTGCGTTTGAGTGTGTGTTTGTGCGTTAGTGTGCGTGCTTGTTTGCGCACCACTGTACGTTTGCGTGCGCGCACGTGTTTTGCACGTGTGTGATTTTGTCATTGATGGGTACTGGTAGTATCCGTGCATGCCCGAATGTATCCAGTGCCAACTCGCAGATCTTCAAAAGAGAATCTCAGATTCCCACGAATGTGACTGTGCCCAGCTGGCAGCTGCACTTAAAGGGATAGCTCGCTCTGAAGATAAGTTAGTTTCAATAAAAGCACAAACATGAAAGAATCATATCGGTGAAGGTTTGACGAAAATCCGTCAAAGGATAAGAAAGTAATGATCTTTTGAAACTTCAATGTGGTGACGTCACGTGCGAGGTGCTCTTCCATATGTTGTGAACAAAATAATTACATAACTTGCTTTTTCTGTTTTTGACGACGAAACTCTAATTGGAAGTGCCCGACACCAGCCCACTCGACAATAACGGACCGTTAACCTCTTACTGGAGTAATTTTGTTCAGTTGTCTTGACAACATGCTCATATGACGACACCACTTTGGAACTTTGTAGGCCTACGCAACAAAATAAGCTTATTAGATGTGAAAGGCAGATAGAAAAACAAATGAATTAAAGAATATAAATTTAAAAAGAAATAATAATATTGTACAATCTAATCAACATTTGTTATTATATTTTAATGTGAGAAGTCATATTTTGCAATCCTATTGATATTTCAACTGATTTCATATTTCTTTTTCCTGATTGTAAAATATGTAAATATGAGGCTTAGCCGACATTTCCTAGCTCCCATAAACCTACCAACACGCCGACCGTTGATGTGTAGCAATTTCTTGTATCTGAGGTACATGTGGGGTGTGGGGTGGGGGTAAGGGGCAGGGGGCAGAGGATGGGGGCGGACATTCGCCCCGTTGCCCCAATCTCACGCATGAACAACTTGTTTTTTTTTTTTTTTATTTGGGGGGGGGGAGAGGGCAGAGGATGAGGTGGTCATTCCTAGTTACCACACACCTACCCACACCGCTGGCCGTGAATTGATGTATAGCAATTTCCTGTATTCGAGGTAGGCGGGGCTGGGGTGGGGGGGGGGGGGGGGGGGCAGTGGATGTGGGAGGTCATCCACCCCGCTGCTCCAATCTCAAGCATGGACAATTTTACGTCAGTCACGCCCGCGGAGTAATTTTCTCCTCTCTCAGACGACTCGATCATTGTCACCATTCTTTACCTTCAGATTGGACGCAGAGGGTGCTACAGATCTCTTTATGATGTTTGTTATATGAAAAGTGTTTTACACTTGCCCAAGCGCTAAATGATGGGCTTTACATTTGGATTACTACAATTCATTTCAGAGAAAGCGTGTTCTTATGATGGTTCACATTTTTAAATCAAACCAATTCTCATTACAAGAACGCCTGTTGAAAAGAAACTAATATATATATATATACATGTATATTTGAAGTTCCCTTTTTTTGCATATCATGAAAACTAACAGTTTGAATTCATATCATATTTTTTTCATCAAATGTGTACCTTGTCATTAAAACCCTATCGACAAGAAGAGGATTTAATGCATTGTGTCTAAACAAGCTCTTCAAACAAATATAATTTCCCTTAACTTATTACGTTCCGTCGATACGTTTTCCCATAAGTAATGTACGCAGGTCCCATAGAGTCACATTTTGCCTGTCACACAAAGGGTTCAACATGACCCATCAACATCACTTTGACCAATCGCTGCCTTTCGCTGCTCAGACGTATTACATCGGTACACGCGCAACGAGTTAATTAGAGTTGTCTTGAAATCACATTCGCAGTCACGTTTCGCACCGCCAAGTTTGCGTGATTTTCGTCCAAACGGCACGAACTTGACGGATATCACTCCTTGATCGTTTCATGCCCCGGAGCGAATACCGACCCTAAAAGACGAATGATTACTAGAAACATTGCGCGTTCATCGACCACATCCATCGACCTTCTCCTCCAGCAGCTACCGAATGACGGATGAATGTTAACTGACCAGGGATCGAGTGTACTTTGTTTTTTTGTTGCATGGGGACGGTTTTTGAGCACACGCTGATGTAATCGAGGAGTTATAGGTTCGAATCTTCTGCCGCGGCGGTCCATCTTTAGCCTAGCTCCTAGGCTGTGGAGTCCATGGACACAACCGAGTGTATTAACAACTATGTCTGGTATTAGAGACTGGGCCCAAATCCCTCTGACTGCCCTGGACTCTCTAGTGTGGGGAGGGAGGAAGAGGAGAGTCCAGGGCAGTCAGGGGGATTAAAGGCCTAGTTTGTGTTACCAGACATTAACAAAGTGTTAACATGCCCGTACAGTATTGCATGTATTAGTCAGTAATTGCAGTTGATCTTGAACTATATTCGAAGTCACGTCTCGAGATTTGCCGATTTCTTTAGGAGTAGAGTTTGTCGAAGCACATGTTCTTGGTCAAAGTCGCTTCTCAAGACATACTCCATAACAACAGAGGGTGAACGAATGGGTTCATGAATTGAAAATATTCTGCAATATTCAGTCAAGCTATTCTTGGTCGTGATTTTGTTTTTAACAGAGGTGGAGATGGGGGGAGGGGGGAGAGATTCAGAAGTGGTTTTTCTTTGAACAGACAAGGACTTGTAAATCAGAACGTTTTCGTGTCGGCGCTGCTAGTATTAATGCCACATTGAACCACATTCCACTTAGTCTAGGTTCTAGACGTATTTTATCAGCCAGAATTCGTTTACACAGCGCGCGACGAAACTCCGCGCAATGATATCCGCGCTCACTCGATATCGTTGCGCTGAGTATCATTGCGCGCTGTGTATATACGAATTCGGGCTGATAAATATGTCAATAGGACCTAGACCACATTCCACTCTGCATTGTCATTCGGATAACTCACGTTCACACTCTTCAGACATTATTACCATGCTAACACAGATCTATCGTTCGAAATGACACTTGAACGAGGAGCTTGTGCTAGACAATTGTGTCACGTCTCCGATCGCACTCGAGTGTTTCCGTTCGGTGTCGCTCAAAAGCTCTTACATGGAACAACTATTATCAAAGGATTCAAGAAGGGTGTTAAAGATCGACAGTTGGGTGAAATTGAAAAGCTCTTACATGGCACAACACTTGAAGGATTTAGGAAGGATATTAAAAATTAACAGTTGGGTGAAATTGAGTCCTTTCAGGATATAGGTGAAGCAGCAAATTATAGATGGCAAGAGCTTCTGCTAACTGTTATAAACAAACATATGACATTGACATTGGAAACCAAATGAGTAAGATATAAACAAACTCCGTGGTTGAACACGTCACTTTTTATTACAAAAAGTCAAAACAGAGCAGGCAGAGTTATTTTTATGAATCAATTCTCATACTTCCACTTCCTGCATCCATGATATCTTACAATGGGCACTGATGGTAAAAATAGATGTCCGTCAAAAGAACATTATGCATATTAGGATGTTGTTGAATCTTGAATGATATGATATCAGAGTATCTAAAACGCTCTCTCTATTAAGCAAGTCAAATTTACATTTTCGTCGTTTTGTATGTTATCTCTCTCTCCCGAAACCGAGAACAAATATTTGTAAAATTACATTTTATTAAAGAGGAGTTACATCATAATTACAACGAATTACATTTGGATATTCGTAGTGCTTCTACAATTCAATCTTTTAAAACGAAGTTTAAAAACAACACATGAAGTTATCATCTAGCTACCTTCTTTGTTTAGGGTTGTGTGTTCCTCTAGTCCCGATAAAAAAAAAATATAACCGGTTTTTTATATTGAAAATGCATTTTGGTAATACTATGTTCAATACATTGTTTGGTTTTTGTTTTATACCTTATTGTAACCACTATTTGTATGTATATGTATAAAGGCCCCCTGCTATGGAGAACATCTGTAATCTTTCCTGATGGCCCAAATGGGCTATCTTGTGAAATGATGTATTTTATTGTTGTATACTGATTTACGGAAATAAAAACAAACAAACAGATTGGCTACATCGTCTCCGGCCTGTCCGTCTTTGTTAATTTGGTGTCTCTCTGCATACACTCACCCCCCCCCCCTCTCTCTCTCTCCTTCTCTCCCTGTTTTGTCCACTTTCCTTTTCTGTGCATCGGTCTTATTTGTTCTACATTCCATGAGATTCTCTGTACAATTTCCCTATTTATCTCTCTTTGCCTCTATCAGCATGATACATGTACATGTATATTAATTTTAGCCTTCTTTCGTTTACCTGTTGCACTACATCTGGCTAGGCGGCCGCGGCTGTTATTAAGCCGACATTAACAAGCTCGCACTTTAATTATGTGCCTAAAGAAGCCGGCCATTGTTCTCCCCCTTTACCTGTCCGACAAAGAATACCTGATTTTCTACTCTATTAAACAACCGGAAATCATGCGTACTTTTGCAGAAATAACAGGGGGGGGGGGGGGGGAGGGAGGAAATGCCCTGCGAAAATGTGTCTTCCCGCTGAGAAGCAATTCGTGCCTTACGGAACCTTGACTCGCCGGCAGCGGGCCGTGTCGGCCTGCCAACGACGCAGGTGGCCGTAATTGAGGTCCCATTCTTCCTCCCTATCCTCGCAATAGCAAATCGCCATTATTTAATTTTGTGCGTGCGTGTGTTCGTCACAGAAATTCTATTTCTTTGGTGTCCGTGCACGTGAGTGCATCTTGTATGACATTGCATTTGTAAGAAGGACTTCGCCCGGGGAGGGGGGGGGGGGGGGGGGTCACTCACCAGTGTGCTATACCCACGCGCGTCCACATCCACTTAAAAAAATGGATCCTACATGGCGTAAACCCGCAGAAAACCGGTCGAAAATATACCCTAAATTTGCGTACACCGGGAAAAAAATATACCATAAATGGCGTAAACCCCGCGTAAAAATGGTAAAAAGAATATGCCCTAAATTGTATTTTAGTATCCAAAACGTCGGAAAAAGCAGATGAAGCTGAAAAAACCCCTTTTTTCATGGAAAACATCAACGACGTCAAAGGCCTAAAAACAGACCATTTTCGACGCCTTTTGTGGACGCGCGTGCGTCGTACGTGATATGTTGAGTGCAGCGTTTCTATATGCTTTAGACTACTGACATTTCAGAACCTATTTCCTCATGGTCTATATAGCGGATGCTATCTGTAGATCATGTAAATGGGTACTTCACAATGGCAATGGCAACCCCGCAGGAGATCAAGATTCATAAACATGACAACCATACCTGTGTTGCGATTTATTAAAAATTCTTCTCCAACTTCCGCAAGTCTATATACATGCCTCGGTTATTCTCTGCATTTATTCATATCGACAGACTGTTCGAGTTGTTACAGCTTTGAAGTCACTATTCAGGGGTTACAATAAGGGATTTCAATTGTGAGTTATTCATTAGTTCCCATTCTCTGCATCTATCAATGTCCATGGGAGACCAAAAGAACCCGGAGGGGGGGGGGGGGTCACAAAGCTGTTCGTAAAGGCCAGGTCACATATAGCCGACGCACGGCCAACGCACTGAAAAATTGGCAAAAAATGGAAAATAAGATGAGTGCGTCGTTGTGCGCCAAACTTCTATCAAGATTTGGACAGAGGCTAGCGAATGTATAACGTGTTGGTAACGCGCTGTGCGTATCCTGGGCTGGTATATAGCGAATACAGGACGCATACAGAGCGTATACATGAAATACCGCAACGAATGCATCGCGTATTGCTAGCGCGTTGAGCGA
This sequence comes from Arbacia lixula, assembly GCA_963669155.1. NCBI lineage: Eukaryota > Metazoa > Echinodermata > Echinoidea > Arbacioida > Arbaciidae > Arbacia > Arbacia lixula. The sequence continues at coordinate 5,951 of CAVLGW020000351.1, forward strand.
ATGGCTACCGCCCAACCAGCGCATGCAGAGCGCGTCCAGAACGCATGCATCTCGTTCTCAACGCAAAGCCCGCGAAAAACAGCGGCCACGTGAATGCCTATATATAAAGCCTTGCGTATGATTTCATATCAAAATAATTGACGCGCCGAGAGTACACAACCTCTTCACGATGCCACCCAAAAAAATACACCCACTATCCATGAAACCCAAGAAGAAGACACCGCTTGCTCCTGTCGTTGGTTGCCGCGCTCGTAGAGGCAAGGGCAAACAAAAAGAGATTCCCAGCCTGAACCCTGAGATACAGAGACAGGATCCTGAGGAGCCCAGCCTGAACCCTGAGATACAGAGACAGGATCCTGAGGAGCCCAGCCTGAACCCTGAGATACAGAGACAGGATCCTGAGGAGCCCAGCATGAACCCTGAGATACAGAGACAGGATTCTAGGGAGCCCAGCCTGAACCCTGAGATGCAGAGACAGGATCCCAAGGAGCCCAGCATGAACTCTGAGCCGCCTAGCCTAGAGCCTGAGCTACACAGCCTGGGCTCTGTTGTTTCCGTTGAGGATGCTATCGAGGATGCTGCATCCCTTCCACGCTTATCCCCTACTCACTCGTATGCTGAGTCAGTAGACAGCCATGTATCCCTGGCTTCGCAGGCATCGTCTGTCATAAAGATCAAGAAGTGTACCAAGAAGGCCAAAAAGGGCAACAAATTATCTAAAGTGCCAGCTTCAACGCATTCCCTCAGCTCAGAAGCATTGTAAATCTGAGCGTCCGATGCAGAACCCATTCCGCCAATGTCTGCCCAGATGAATCGATATTCGGCATCGACTAGCGCCAAGAGGACAACCGAGTAGAACCCTTTATAATTGTAATAAAGGGAACCGCTGTTTGGAGGACACTTGCAGCTGACATGCTTTCCGTCAAGTGCACCGCATGTATGGGGGAAGTTCCACTTCTCCATGAACTTGTCAGATATGGCACGCCATTCCTCAGGGGTTGTGGGGCACTTCATCATCTCATCCTTGTACTCGTCGATGATGGCCTGGCAAACTTCTCTAATCAGAAGGGATATAGTGTTGTGAGGCACCCTCCACCCATATGACATTGAGTGATACTTGGTCCCAGACGCAAGATACCGCAGGATTAGAGCAAGTTTGAGGCCAGGGTCGAGGGACTCTCTGTATGTTGTATTCTGCTTTGTGATTCTTGGGCCAACTCTTGTTAAAAGTTCATCAAACATCTCTGGCTGCATTCGCATGAAATTCTTGAAGGCTGATTGGTCTTCGTTACGGAGTTCAACAAGAAGTTGATCGTACAGGCCAAACTTCCGTCGTCTACCAATCTAAGGTCGGATCCAGAATCTTCGTTGACGTCTCCTCTTGGTGAAGTGTGAGTTCCATTAGGTTTTGCTGATGTTGGAGAACAGCGATTTCATATTCTAACCGCTGCTTGTCGGGACCATCCATCTTCCGAGATGGTTCTTCTAGACGAGGTCAGGATCGAGGAACTTCACACGTGAGGGTCGTAGGGAGAATGATGCGGAGATAGTGTGGGGTGCGTTTATATATACTCTATGACTACGCGCTAAGAGTGCGCAACAGCAACGTCGGGTGCGTTAGAGACTAGTTCAGCACTCGTTCAACACTCGTTCAGCGCGCCCTCATGCGCTACATGATCGCTGGCCATGCGTTTAAACCAGGCTGCTTTTGCGCTAGATGTGCGTTGAGCGTTCGCTATACCTCGGCCGCCGTACTCACAACGAATACACACCGTGCACTCCGCCGATGTCTGGCGTTGGTCTGGCGTGCTATGCGCGTGACTGGCGACTTCTCGGCGCGTAGGTCCATGCGTCGAGCTCAACGCACAATTTTGAGCATGCACAAAAAATCTCGACGCGCACAGCGAATGGCGACGCTCGACGACGAATGTATAACGTTGGTCCAGCGCGCTGGACGAATGAGTAACGCATGATGACGCACACCTAGCGAACGACAACGCACTGGCCAAAATGACAAATTTTCGCCAATTTTCAACGCGCTGGCCATGCGACCCCCGTGCGTCGGTTATGTGTGACCGAACGACTGCTCACCCCTTCTTGTGCTAAAGAAGATTCTCACTTATTTTGATTCCCATCGCCTAAAGTTGACGTTTGATCTTTATAAATTAAAATTCTTGTTGTTGACAAGTGTCTGAATGGACAGTTTGTCAAATTTGATTGGGATTGTTGGAAATTAACTCCCACTATGTTGAAACAGGAACAAGTTCGGGGTATCTCATTTAGCACAAGAAAGGGTGACCAGTCGTTCGCAAAGTCGTTCGTCTCCATATCGCACATTGGGTAATCATATTTCCTTACAAATATCTTGTAAATCGTTTTTTGAGTGTTTCACCTTCCATGGAATCAACCTCGATTCCATGTGCGGAGATGTCCGAAAAAGTTACGGACCAAGGTCTTTCTACAATTTTATCAAAATTTCCCTTCGCTCACCCCCAATCTAAGTTCCAGTGTGTGTTATAAGATCAGCTATGAACTCCCAGCAAAGGCTGAACGGTTGACATATTTCTCAAACCAGATCTTCTTTTGTTATTCAGTGGAAGGCACTGCCTAATTAGAAATGCAGCGTATTGTTTGAAACACCTGAATGTCTTTCGGGTTTTTTTTATGAGGCGGAGGTCATCATAGATAAAAGCAAGTCTATCCGAGCGCAGTCCATCCATGATAAGTCCATAGTGAAACACCCCCCGGCTTCCCGGCTGCTGAGCAAATATCCATGGGGTCTGATAGTAGACTCATCAGTCTCTATTTCTTCTACAGCTCACCCAAAGGTACGGACCGATAACAGAGGAGAATGATACATTGACTAGAATACAAATAGAGACTGCTCTGAGGTACACGGTGAAAACTAAAAGCACGAGGTGATCTCAAAAGAGTACGATTATCACGAAGCTGCAGGCCGATCGAGCTATATTAGAGTTGTTTTCAGTCACGGCGGGCCGTTAGTTTAACTATGTCCCCGAATATCAGAGTAGCATTTGTTTCATATACCGAATAAGACAATGATAAGTAAGTGAGATATTTCGAGCGCACAACCAAAGATTTCTCCAGAGCAGGGGGGGGGGGGGGGGGGTTACCAAGCTGTTCGTAAGCTACGAACGATTTTACAAACGACTGGTGATCCCTTCTTGTGCTTAATGCGATACCACACTTTGTTCCTGTTGTAACATATTGGGAGTTTATTTCCAACAATCCTAATAAAAGTTGAAAAATCATAGGCTTTGTATTCAGACACTTTGTAACAACAAGAATTTTCATTTATACACATCAGACTTGAACTTACGCTGATGGGAAACAAAATAATTGAGAATTTGATTTAGCACAAGAAGGGGTAACCATGCAGTCATTCGTAAAGTCGTTCGTAGCGTACGAACAGCTCGGTAAAACAACCGCTAGAACTTATTTTCATTAATCAACAGTGCATAATTAGCGTTGACATTAGATTACACTGCGTAATTGTATCGCGCATTGCGCATTGCTCATTGCATATTTGGACCGCGCGGACGTAAATTAGTAATTAGGTGGTCTGTCGTAATTGACAGATCACCTTTCAATTTCGTTAGAATATTCTTTCCTAATAAGGTAGTTTGTCGGAATCGACTGATCACTTCTTAATTTCGTTAGAATATTCTTTTTTAATTAGGTGGTCAGTCGTAATCGACAGATCACCTCTTAATTTCGTTAGAATTTTCTTTCTTTATTCTTTTTTTCCCCACTTATTTCTGGCATCTATATCTAAACATTGCATGTGTCATATTTCATCAAATGCTTATTACGTATAAATAGGTATATATGTGAACGTTTCAGTACAATTTTTTTGACCGTGACGTCATCTATGTACAAATTAGTGAAAACTTATTACTGAATATATCTTTAGAACTAGAATAAGTTATGAAACTTAACATGCATAAAAATGACAAGACAATAAATGTCGATAAAAAAATTTTTGTATTTTAGTGCATTAAGGTGCGCGCAAAATTTAAAAATGCTGCAAATCACCTAATAATTGTTTTGCATGTGTTTTAGACCATTTCTAGCATTGCAAAAATTTCCGCGCGTGCACGCGCATTCGTGTGTTTTTACGTGCGTGACGCAAACACAACGTCAGAATCCCGCTTTTCACTGAATTTTCATATTAGACAGCTCGCCTGACACTGCCATTTGCAACTACTTTCCGCGAATCAGCACATCAAACGACACTGAGGTCCATGGATTTTTCAACGTTGATGAATTTGTGGGGACACAAGTGCAAGCAGGGGGCCACACATACTCCATGTTCCGCGGTGTTCTCCGATGCGAATAGTTGTCATCATTAATTAATGGTGGGGAGGGTGGACGAGGATGCAGCTTACAACAGCTTGCCCCAATTCCGGACAGCTTATTTCTAAGATTTGATATGACCTACATGAATGTATGAAGCTAGGCGTTGGAATAATACTCAGAATTCCTCCGTTGTGTTGTTTCATCGTCTGCGGTGCGTACAGTCTTGCACCCCCTCTCAATATATTTTCTCTCTCTTTCTCGCTCGCTCTCTCTCTCTCTCTCTCTCTCTGTTGCTTCATCGTCTGCGGTACGTACCCTCTTGCACCCCCTCTTTCTCTCTCCCTCTCTCTCCCTCTCTCTATATATTTCTCTCTCTCCTCCCCCCCCCCCCCTCTCTCTCTCTCTCTCCATGAGAATACATTTTGAAGCAGCAGAATTAAGAACTAATTTACAATCACAAGGAGAAGTGTTTATAAAAGTCACGTATGCAATTTCAGCCATATCTTTCATTATAATAAATCTAAAGGGCCTTCAATTGAATTGTAAAGCGTCAGACGAAACATGCTCTGAAAATAGGAAAACAAAGAGAGCAGCAGTTCTCCAACATCATCACATATCCTACCGCATTATCAGTCCATCGTTTCATCACCTTTTCGAAACACCGTTCTTCTTCCGTGTTGCCCTCCTCCCCTCCCCCTCCTCCCCTCCTCCCCCCTCCTCTCCCCCACCCCTCACCCTCCTCCCACCCCCATACTCATTTGTGTGTCAACTGATGAATGCGGACATCACCACCCAGTGTAGGACCGCAGGGGTCGGGCTGTGAGGGTTCATACAATTAATGTAACCTCTCTCTCTCTCTCAGAGAGCAAAGAGTAGGAGCGTGTCGTACATTAAGGGCATTGCTCAAAGAAATCACAAGGAAAGTAACATCGGCATGCAGCGAAGCTACTGTCGGGATTCCATGGTGACGTGGACGGGTGAGGAAGGGGGCGTCAGGCGGAGTTGAGCCCCGGGTTGAGCAGGGGCAGGGGAACTAGATCTGCAAAACGCCCAGAAGCAGAGGCAGCACATCCCCAAAGAAAAACAAGATGATCTATTTAAAGACGATTCCTTGTCAGTGTGTGTGCAAAGCGAAAAGGTTTCCTGATTTTAAAAGAAAAATCTAGAGAAATTCGAGTGTGAGCAGTCGACAGGTACGCCTCTGCCCTCCTGCACAAACACTCTAGTATTGCCATATATAGGGGGTTCCCTACTCTTGGAAAGTTGTATTTTTTTACCATGATATATGATTTTTATTACTCAACAAACCAAAAAATGTAGTACAATAAACTGTAATGTTGAACTTAAGCTTCGTTTGATCTAGTTAATTATTAATTATTCATTATTTATATTCAAAATGTCAGAGTTTGACATTTTGTCCCGTCATGTATCATATCTCCTCCTAGCTTGGTGAAACTAGGTTTGATTTTTATTCAGTAATCGCTTTAAGTATGACATTTATCCTTTGATTCACGTGACCCAAAATTGTACCAATTAATATTCTACTGATTATGTTAATACTGTATAAAATGTAATGACATGTCGTGAAACACTTATTGGCGTATAAAGGTAGTTGAACACCACAGTAAAAAAAAAAGAAAGAAAAAAAGGGGGAGGTTAAGGAAGTGTATTCAATAAACGAGTTCAGTGCTGCAACTTGGTCAGACAATCTAGCGAACTATAAACTTCAAGTTCTAGAATGCAGACGTACACTCTTTTTCGTGAGGGGTATATGTTGATGGACAGATGGGGGGTTTGTCGTTTCACAAACTCTCTTAACAATTATAAGAACTAGATGGACGAGAATGTTCTGTCCCTGCCACCCCAGAGCTAGGGGGACTGTCTATAATTTCCAAGACCGACGATTGTTTCTTTCGAGAGTGGCTCGAATCACACGATGTCAATATCAAAAGAGGATTAAAACATGTGATATGCGCGTACGCAGCTGTAATACCTCGCTTATAGGAATAGTTCACCCTGCAAATATTTTGCTTTCAATAAAAGGAGACGCATGAAAGAAACATGTTAATGAATTTTAGGTTTGAAGAAAATCGCTCAAAGGAAAAGAAAGTTATTAGCATTAAAATTTTGATTTTGTGACGTCACGTGTGAGGTGTCCCGTATATTGCGTACAATTTGTGACGAAAATATGCATTTTCTTACAAAGATATGCACCATATTACCTGTGCATCTGATACATCATTGGAATTAACATGCCTGTACGAAAAAAAAAAATCATTCCTTTGTCAAAAACAGGAAAAATCGATACATTGTCGCACATAGCAGGAGAGGGATGGGGTTGGTGGTGGGGAGGGGTGGGGTGGTGGTGGGGTGGGTGTGGGGTGGTGGTGGGGTGGGGGTGGGGTGGTGGTGGGGTGGTGGTGGGGTGGTGGTGGGGTGGTGGTTGAGTAGGGGCATCAAAGCCCGTGGCCCAATAGACTGGTTTGGATAAATCGATAAGATGGAGAAATACTACGCCTACTCTTAGCATGCTTAGTCCACTTGTTTCGGCACCAGTCTAACATAATTATGTCTACATCAGCCACTCGCCGAGGCGACGGATTCTATATGGGTCAAAGGGTTCACTTGCTCTTTTTTTTTTTTTTTATCTTTGTACAAATACGTCTTAGTATGACTAAAGGAGAATAAGATGAAACTTTCCATTTCTCTAGTATCATGTAAGATTTAACTGTGTAGTGTTTGTATATACAGTATTTTACCTTTAATGAAAGAAAAACATTCATGTAAACAGAACAAACGTTATTTCAATCCAACAATTGAACACAAGAAGCTAGCAAAGCAATTCCACGACAAAACTTATTTTTTTATATCTAAACATTGATATACAGTAGTTAATCCAAATTACCCTCCATCGTGAAACATTGATATAGGCCAGGTACAACGTATTCCGCGTTAAAAGAATACGGATCTATGAGCAAAGGCGATGGTTAAAGGAGGAGCCAGTAGGTGACCAGGAACAGTAGCGGCATCTTATCCAAAAACTATGCGTGCATATTATTTGACAACACATAAGCTTTCATCACATCCCCACTGGATTCCTCAACGGCGCTCAATAAAATCCGACAAAAAAAAAAAAAAAAAAAAAAAACATGTCAAGATAATGCATCTAAAACCATTTCATGAAGACAAAACAAAAGGATAATTTCGGGCTGGAACCATTGTTGACAAAATTTTTTTTTTTAAAGCAATTATGTTTCATGAGAATACACTCCAGTCTAAACAGACAAGAGGAAACATGAATTGGAGGCAGTGTCAACAAATCGCCGTAGTCGGTTTATACTAAACACACACACAAAAAAGTTCCCCCTAAGCAAAATAGCATAACTATTTATCGAAAAGTTTTTGAGCAACATTACTTGGCAGCATTGTATCTTCACTTATCGACTAACTTCCGTGTGAAAATCACATCAATCCACTCAGCCATGCATGATTGAGCACACATTAAAGGCACAATTGTCACTTTTCAAAAGTCACAAGGGTAATTTGGGGATTCTGTCATATCATATGAATTTCATTTCTGGTGAATAATGTATGTCTTTTCATTGTTTATCATCCATCTCTCGACACACTAACACCTATCCCAACACTTAACCCATTGTTCTGGTTGAGTGAGCACAGTTTGAAAAATATTCATCCCTCTTGAGTTTGAATCTTTGAAAAACCCTTTATTTTTAAGAAAAAATAAAACTCTGGATATTTTGATAAAGATGCAACATGACCTGTGATGAACACATAAAAAGTCATTTTCGTGTCATGGTTGAGTGAAACCAACTTAAAAACTGCACAAGAAATACCAACATGTATTGTTAAAACGGCATATACAATTACCCTTGTGATTTTTGACAAGTGACATTTCTGCTTTTAACATTTGCCCACTCATGCATGACTGATTGGATTAATGTGATTTTCACACATAAGTTAATCAATAAGTTAAGAAACAATCCTGCCAAATTGTTTTGCCCAAAACCTATTCGATAACAAGTTATGCTATTTTGCTTAGGGGGGGGGGGGACTTACTTTTTTGTTGCGTTTAGATCAATAGGTTCATGAAGCATCTGGTTACAATATGCTCGATACGTCTCTTGTCTTTGAAAACAGGGAAATGAATTATGCTGTAAACATGAATGAATAATGGCGACGAGTCGGGAAAACAGATAAAACGTTCAGTCATGATCAAAACATTCAGGGATTGGCGACGAGTGTCCCCAAAACGCGCTTAGTCTTTTTTCAGTACAGGCAAAAGAAAAGAGGAACGACCAGACTGTTTGGGGTTGACTGAGAGACAGACATGTCAAACGTTATGATTACTCGGATTAAAATACAAACTTTTGTAAGTAGAATGATCAATGAGAGAATCTTCTTCGAACTCTTATTCAACATGTTCAAAGGGAGAAATGCATTACTAGTGCTTAGGACCCCTTCCTGAGATTTCATTTTACGGGTCGATCGGGCAAGGACGCTTAAGAATCGGCACGTATCGGTCAAGACGATCATGATAAACTGGTGAAAACTAAAACTTTAAGAGTCCAGAAACGTCACCCTGTCTGATGTTCGCTAAAACGTTACCATGGTTACATCCCCACGGTGGTCATTGTGGCATGCACGACCGCTTTCTTCTGAACCAGATATCGTTGCAGCGCACAAAGTCGCAGAACTGTTTTGTTTTTCCTGCATCTTTGATATGTTTAAAAGCAATATTGGGATATTTTGCCAATAGCAATCAGGAAGCTTAAGGCCTACTGCATCCCAGAGTGGATTTGACACACAGAGTGACGGTTTAAACATAGCTGACGTCTTGTTTTTCGTTCCCCGGATATTTCTTTTATTTCTTCGCCTCATGCTTGCTCTGGTGAGCTGTTAATCTGCCTGATCAAAACCACCACAATGCAAAAATGGCCGGATAGTTAGGCTTAAATAAACCCCACACACATGATACATATCCAATAAAGTCACATTTTAGAGTTTGTAAGTAAATTTGCAATGACGGGCCTATACCCCTATGCATGTACAGCAATAATGCGATTGGTTTTAAGGTGTTGAAGTGGTGGGTGTTTTTTTTCTTGGTTTGTTTGGGGGAGAGGGGGTGAAGGGGGGGGGGGGGTGTAGAGTGTTGGTAATTTGGTGTGTACGTCACATCTTCTGATGGCGACCGTTGAAAGCCTTTCGCGGATTGCAGTTAAATTCTCTTCAAGAGAAGCTGCCTGTCGTGAAATCTTCGGACTTGGTGAGGAGATGATTTCTCTCTTCCAGCCGAAGCCTCAACATGAGATATCGACTTGGCATGCCTAGAATGTATAAATCACCTGACCGGTCAAGGTAAATTACATCTCCCTTATCGATCATTCGCTCGCTCTTTACGGAAAGGGAGCGAAAACAAAATCCGAGAGAAATATTTGATGTATGAACCGACATTATCTCTTTAGCTTCGGGGTTGTCCTCCTTATTCGTGCATCTGTTTGATGTTAGAAGGGATTAAATGCTAAAGGTGATATTCATAGAAAATCCCTAAAAATGAAGATATTCATCTACAGAAGGCTTATAAGCCATACAATGAGCTTGGATGACATTCGAACAACATATAATTTCCGAAAAAGCGAAATTAGGGTGAAAACAATCACCCTATTCTCTGGGACAGATTTTCCCTACTGTCATCCGAAAGGGCCTTTAGGTTTGACGTAAGAAAAGAGGGGCGTTATTGTGCATCACACATGCCAATCAGCAGCTTCTTTTCCGCCAGAAGCATCATGCATTATTAATGAAACTGTGATGGCAGTTGCTAGTGGATTGTGAACATTTGTGTGTAGATTGCAGTTAGCCTCTGTAGCTTTGTGAAACATCTCGGCTGTGACGTACACATAAAGTCATTTTCCATTCTAAATGCGATTTCGTCGGTCAGAAGAGAGTCAATTTAGTGAAATATGATTTTCATAAAACACAAAACGGAACACATGGCATGTTAGCTGCATAAATTGATTTAATAACTCATTCAATTATGAAATAAACTATATTTATTTCATTTTATTTCCTGTAAGTATCACCTTTAAGCTTATCGTTCACGTGCGTGTTGAGTGATCATGAAAGAAGTGTGCGGAAAGAAAGATAGAGAGGAAGGAATGAAAGAAAGATGGAGGCATACGTGAAGGGTGGCGAAGAAAAGAAGTGACGGGTGGAGATACAGAGACTGGGCCATTTTTTTTTTATTATTTAATTTGATGTTATGTTCTGTTTAGTCAGGTTAGTCCTTTCAGGCAGACAGGCAGGCAGGCAGACAACATGTTTTATCAAAAGGAGTTAGGAAACAGCAGCTAGACTCTTTAGGCCACTGTATGAGGAAAATAAATTTGGAGTGCTTGCTTCTCACTGGGAAGATTGCAGGAAAGAGGGATGGAGGACGCCAAAGAGTAACGTTTTTGCAGAGCATTGTAATAAGGACATGAATGGAGAAGATTGAGCTTCTTAGACTGGCAATGGAAAGGAAAGCCTGGCATTTCATGGTCGCCAACATCACTAGATATGGCACGAGAGAGAGCGAGAGAGAGAGAGAGAGAGAGAGAGAGAGAGTGTGTGTGTCCTTTCAGTCTCGAGGACTGCTTTTCAAAGGAGCCTTGTGATAAGCATATCATACATAACAAAATAAGGATCATTCAAATACAACTAATACAAGAGTAGCGATAACAAAATAATAACAAAATAATGAAAAATGAAAGTCACACACATTTGTAACTTATTGACCCCCCCCCCCACCCCCCCCCCCCACCCCACCCACGCTTAACGCAGTGTCCAGGTGGAGCTTATACGACGTGCTTCTGATTTAAATTTTATGATAGTATTACAACAGTGAGCACTGATTGGGAGGCTGTTATATGGGGAGAAATGGGGGGAAGGGGTAAGGCAATAGAGCAGGAGAAAGACAGGAGGGGTGATGAAGGGAAGAGGAGATGGGGTGAGAAAAGATGTAGAATAGATTGATAAGAAAGGGGGCGGAAGAGGGAGAGAGACCCCCCCCCCCCAAAAAAAAAAAAAAAAAAAAAATTAAAAAAAGCAAAAAAAAAAGAATGCAACAGAGAGAAGCAAAATAGTGGGAGAGGTAGAGGGAGAGTGAGGGGGAAAGAGAGAGAGAGAGGGGGGGGGAGGAAGAGAAATATAGGGAGAGAGAGGGAAGCAGAGAGAGAGAAAGATGCGAGAAAAAGACCAAAAAGGAAAGAGAGAGAGGGGTTGAGAAAGAGAGAGTGGGAGAGAGAGAGAGAGAGAGAGAGAGGGGAGAGAGAGAGAGGGGGTGAGAGAGACGAGAGAGAGAGAGAGAGAGGGGAGAGAGAGAGAGAGAGAGAGAGAGAGAGAGAGAGAGAGAGAGAGAGAGAGAGAAATGCTGAACGAGGCGAAAGGAAGAGGATGAGATGAATGGGTGACCAAGGAGACTGAGAACATGAGGGGGGAAGGAATGGGTAAAAAACAAATGGACAAAAAGGTAAACAGAATGGAAACATAAATGTGATAAAAG
>CAVLGW020000352.1:0-17808 GCA_963669155.1 Arbacia lixula
TTAATCTATCAATAAACGCGACTGGTGTATGAATAAATTACTCTTCGTGCCGACTCCACTTAAAACACCTTCCTGATCAGAGTAGCAACAACTAACATATTCAGAGTGCGTTCCATCTATTGAAACTGAATCACTAAATACGTGTGCATGTAATAACCTGTCACCAGGCAGTTAGGGGGAAAGTTGTGACTACATTACAAACATGGCTTATTGGACAGCACTACTAGAGTTCTTCAGCCACACCCACTGCTTACCATGGAACAGCAATGATTATTCAGAGGCTCAAGAAATGCCAACAATTCTGCTTATCTATTTATTCGTTTTACCTTCATAATGAATGCGATTATACTAAATTTACTAGGAGTAAACAAAAACTTTTGACACTTTTGATAAATAATCAACAATAAGTTACCATTCGAAGCAAGCTAAAATGAAAGTCAATGGATATACATTTTTACAAGCAGATTTTGCGACATTTCATCAATTACTTTTTCTTTAATAATCATGTAAATATTAAATATTTTCACTTTTGGACAAAATTGGTCTTAAAATGTGTGCGTATCACAATAACACACCAATGGACATTGTGCATCACACATGCCAAAGCACAACTTCTTTTCTACCTGAAACATCATGCATTATTGATGATACATGTATTATGATGGAAGATGCTAGCGGATTGACACGCGTGGTACACAATGGCCATTGTTGTGTTCTGAATTACTAATCTGATACACACATATGTCCCAATTTGTCCGAAAGTAAAAATCTCATTAAAATATTCATAGCATTATTATGAGAATGATGATTTATGAAATACCACGAAACCTGCAGTATTGGTGTGGACACTGGACACGTAGTGTCGCCCAAAACCACCCCCCCCCCCCCACGTGTCTACGTCAATATCATCAACAGTCAAACCTGACTTAGCAGACACCTGTCTATAGCAGCCAATCTGTCTATAGTGGCCATCAAAATGATTCCCCGGAGAGAGATCACGTGTTAAAGAACCTGTCTATAGCAGCCACCTGTCTATAAAAGCCACAATTTTGTTTCCCTTGGGTTACCACTATAGACAGGTTTCACTGTATATGTACCAGGTGAGCAGGCAATCATGCGAGAATGCTAGAATTTGCTAGAGGAAGATTGGCCTGGCTTCCAGGCGGTTGGGCGTATCTCCACAAAACTATTCAATAAAGCGGTCTGGCTGCAGTAGACTAATCATTCTCATTTTTTTTTCCCTCTGGGGCGGACCATGGACCAACAGAAAAATGGAGAATTATAAAAACAAATAATGACAATAAATACATTTTTAAAAGACTTGTATAGAATATCTATTTTTTTCAGTTTCGATAAGAAATGTCCAACAGTCTGGAAGCGAGGTTAGAGACAGATATCCATGTAGTAGAAGTAATATTCATATCACAGTGCTCTAGTTTTTGTTGACCTACATCTTCTCGCTCGATTTTTTTCCTCGACGTAAAAAAAAATGTTTCTCGCATGTAAAGAAAACCGATCTGATTGCAGAAATTATGTCAGAGGGTAAAAATAACAATCAATCGTAATACTTATTCGCCATGTCGTAACTGTTCACGGTGTTTTTGTATTCCACATCCAAGGTTAAGATCCGGTATAGATAAAGTTAATGGTATTTGAATAAAAATTACGACCGATTGTAAAAGGCTGCTTCGTCGTAGTCTATGCATTTAATGAGCAATTATTGCTTGCAGTTCACCAGAAACTAAACCACCACTCTCTCCCTTTTCCCCATTTCTTCTCTTCGTATATATTCGTCTTCTGCTCGTCCATCTCTGTCTCTTTCTTCTTTCTCTTTTATTCTCTCCGTAACTCTTCTCTTCAAAATATCCATCGCCTCAGATCCTCGTCCGTCTTTCGAATTGTATCTGTTCCCCTGCATGTTCTCTCTTGACTTCTTTACGTGTGCGTCTCTCTCTACCTCCCCTACACACACACACACACACACACACACACACACACACACACACACACACACACACACACACACACACACACACACACACACACACACACATACACACATACACACACACACAAACACACAAACACACACATACTCTCTCCATGTTTCTATCTGTTTCCACACACTCACTCTCATCCAGCTCATGCTCAATATTCATCGCTCGGAGCCACGGGAGTTAAATGAAGTCAATTAGTGACAGAGGTACCCTTGGCCCAACGAGCACTGGCTGAAAGCGGGCGCAACACAAAGGACAAGGACAAGCTCAGATGAATAACAGTGCGCCTATAAAATCGGGCCATTGCCCCATTGCTTAAAACTTACCATTAATCGTAACCATGTCATCAATGGTAACTAACATGGTAACCTCGCCCGACAGCTAATCAAATTTAAGGTTTCCATCAGGGTTGCCATTGGTATATGCAACCGGGCCCGGATCTTTGGACCTGGCTTTTCCTATGATTAATGGAGAAAGCTGCATGGTAACAGTGATTCAGGGACGCCACTTTGCAAATGAGTGATTCGTAAATTTTGATTTTGTAACGCCACGTCGCCAATATGTTTAGCCTATTTCGTGTTTTTGTTTTGAAGACCAACTTAACTTCAGGTATAGAGCAGACCCTAACATACTGGGGAGGGGGTGTTTCGTTGTTTTAACTTCTTTTTAACTTCTTTTCCAGAGAATTATGTTTTCCTTCACAGGTTCCGCAGCTTATGCTAATGTGTTACCACGCGTTAGCGCCCTTCTGGTCCCCAACGGGCTTATCAGATGACAAATTCTGTTACGCCCTCCGATGTGTCTGTGATCATTCCTGGCGTATTACGGCTACATGGTTCCAGAGGTCAGGGGTCAAATTCGTGAAAGATTACTAGCCGAGTTAGATGCTAAACATGCATGCAGCTAATTGTGCTTTAGCAACTTACTAGGATTAGTAATGTTTTGTGAATATGGTCTCAGGTCAATAACGGGGGTGGGGGGGGGGGGAGGGGGTGATCTTACTTATATTAAATACAAATCAGCAACGAGAACTATTTTTTTTCTTCTTCTGTTTTATTTTGCAAAAATGCACCATCGGTGCTTAAAGAGTTAAAGCGGCAAAATATCTTCAAGCGAAGGCGCTTCCATGATTGATCTCATATCTGAACAGAACATGCTGTGTGAACGCCATATAGAAACTACTGGAGGATGCGTTGACCTAGTTACTTCAATAAGTAATTCATAAAGATATCGCTCCATATCCTAGTTGCTAAGTGAGCCGTGGCTGCAACGGCTTGGGGCGGTACAGGTGGAGTGGGGGGGGGGGGGGGGGGGGTTGGCGGGGAGTGTATGTGTGTGTGTGTGTATGTATGTATGTATGTATGTATGTATGTGTGTATGTGTGTATGTGTGTTACATCTATAATTGACGAGGAACATGAATCGTGTGGTGGTTCATTTTTGTTTATGAAGGGCAATGGGCTCATACAGGGATTGAGCAACACAGAGGTAAGCCTGCTATATCACCTGTTGTATGCCACAACCATGGACACTGCATGTCACAACTATGAACACCCGGCACACCCGTTTTTCTGACATACATAATTCATGGTCACTTTTTTAAGCAAGCGTGTTTTAGCGGAGTAACACGAACCATGGAACCGCATCCTGAAAGTCAGAGCGAATCGCCATAGGGGGTCTCCGATTTCACGGACCGAGACGTTTTTCTTCCGTTTATTCCCCCACGAAGAAATGAACAAACACATCATGATCTTGACCATCGCAGCATGCCACTGACCGCATGACAGACGGAGAACTAAGGGCTCGATAGTTAGTCGAGCTTCCGTGTGGTCAAGTCATGAAGGTTGGGTCAAAAGCAAGGTTTTAGAGGGAATTGGTATGATTATTATGAAGTCAACCGTTACATGCCTATTATCTGATCTCGTCCGCCGTTTAGACAATGGTCAATCGTGAGGGTCAGTTCTTGATCAGAATGGCGTGCGAAGCGGCTGGTCAGATGGTTCGACCGTGGTAGGGTCCATGGTTTGACCACGGAGCTAAATAACAGAGGTTGATAGCTCAATGGTCAGTGGGAAGGACAAAGGGTGTGATTACAAAGCTGCAAAGCGAACAAACCACGAAGAGAAGAAAGAATACCAATGACGTCCACCACGTCCAATGACACGATAGGTTTTGATAGTCTGAAGTTACAGCCCAGTTGCGAACCTGGCTCACACTGATGAGTTCAGACTAATGTATGACACGCCAGTTATGCCTCGAGACCTGTACACTAGCTCTGACCACACCTAGTTTCCGATATTAAGACTCGACCAGTTAGCTGACAATGGCTCGTGGAGTGACCGAGGCAACTTGCACCAAATATAAACCAGAAACGGATTATACCGCAATAAAAAGTCTTCAAAATTATGACAAATTTTAAATCAAATGTCGGATTCAATATGAACATTTCGCGCACTACACCTGTAACAATGATGCTAGACGGGTAGATGTTAGACGGACGAAACAAAATATGTAAGAGTGTTATCCATTGGTATGGCTATCCTTTGACGGATTTTCATCAAACCTTCAGTAACATGTTTCTTGTATGTGTCTGCTTTTATTGAAACCACCTTAATTTCATGGTGAAAAATATCCCCTGAGACAATTGATTGAATCCTGGTTTACTATGGACAGTGTGAGAAAACAACAATTTTTACTGTTTAATAGCAAAATCAATCAACGGAAATGCCTGCGTACTGGTCGATGTTATCGAAGATGTTGACGATATTTATCGGAATACATGTAATCGTCACGCAAGGGCGTTAAGCGAAGACGACGTACATCCTTGAAAGTTGATCGCATTAACCTCTCCGTATTCAATGGTCAGGATTGTAAATTCTTACCGTATAGAGGGTGCTTTAAACAAATATAGCTCCTTTGTCTGAAGCTCAAAGCGTTAATAATGTACGCAAAGTATCATCGCGACTACTAATCTCTCCTCCGAGGATTAAATACCGGCTTACTATCACATGGGCGTGGATTCTTTTCGAAATCACATTCTCTGATTTTGAAAGTATCGTGGGACAAAATAGAATTCAATCAGGGACCCGGACATTAGGTCATCCGAGTGTCGCCGTTATTATCAAGTTAGACAGGCTCAAGCACTTAACGATTGGATTACGAGATCAGACCTGATCCACGTCTCAAGAAGGGAGAGAAACCATGCTTTGCAGTTGAACTTAATCGATTAGATTTAATAGCGTGGTAATAACCGTCAGCTTTCATTGAAATACGTAGACAACAGTAATGTTATGCGTAGGTCTTCTATTCTTGCGTTTATATCCCTAGTCTTACGATAGCCGATGCATAGATTTCGCACAGACAGGTTGTGTACGTCAACATATGGCGCGCCAGTTTGGTCTTGCAAGACAATACTTCCACCAACTGACAAAAAGGAAAAAAATCAATGCTATACCGAATGGGCTTCCTTTCCGTCAAAATGTTGGTAATGAATGGCGACAAAAATCGATGCTTTGTCAGCTCGAGACAGGCTGCGGTAGATCCTCCTTCATACAGCGAGCAATCCTATTGGAAGCCTACTTAAAACTGAGTAGACGAATTGACTGCAGCTTAGAACACAGATTAAAACACCATGTAATACTTCGCTTCAAACATGTCAAAGTGGGGGCGTCGTCAGTGGAGCTAAGGTAGAGGGCGTTTCTCGGGGTCTAGACACGGGCTGGACAGCGTACGGGGGTATTGAGATCAGGTCGCCCCCATACATTCCTTGATTCGTGAGGAGTCAGGTGCAGGGCGTAGCCTACCGAAAGGCCATTAAGGGTACTTGTCATGACCAACACACCCCCCCCTCTCTTTTCCCCCATGACCTTTTGGATAGTGTCTGTACTTTTTCATACCATCACTACGATTACATCATAAGGAAAGCTTTAATACGCCCTACAACCTGAAAAGGACGAGGGGGGGGGGGGGGTTCCTATAAGCTACCCCATCAAAACAACTACAACGAAAAAAAAAAAAACGTGCTCGCCACTCGCAGTTTGAAGCCCGGAACAAATTGTGTAAACAAAGCAAATACTCAGACAGATGGGTACCCCTGGATGGTTATCATTGGTAACAGTAGACTCTCAATATCGCTCAATGTCAAATTATAACTCTCTCGTTGTAGGCTGTCAATTCAGACACAGGTTGCTGTTCTAATCCCATGTCTGAGACAGACACGTACATACACTCACGTATTTAGGGGGGTTTGTTTGGAATCACCACGATGTCTTTATAATTATGCCCTTTTTCTCAGTGTCATCGTATTTTGTTTTCTTTGCTGTTCCATAATTACTGCTGTTTATTTGTTAATGTTGTGAATCTATGTGATTATAAATTATAACAATAAAAACATATCATTTAAAACAGGAAGGGGAAGAGATATTTAGGGGAATTAAAAACAATTTGAAGAGCTAACACATTCATACTGTATAACACGCAAACATCATGATTTGGTTACGACAGGATGGTCTCCAGTGGTCATATTCATGAAAGCTTACTAGCCTAGTTGGTTACTACAATGCATGCATTTCGATGCACTAGGCTTAGTAAGGTTTCATGAACATGGCCCCAGGAGTCTCCAGGCCTGCAATGGGAAATGGCAATTAAGGTGGTTGTAATGATTGTGTATATCCCACATATCCATGCGCGTCTTCTATCTGGAATCTCTTGATGTTGTATACACATCATGTTGTGTGTTTATGCAGGACTAGTATGGTGTGTTTCATTATAATGGGGAATGAAATTTGCTTAGAAATTGTTTGAGCGCTGTTGTGTTAGAAACGGAGGGGGAAGAAACAAAGTGTTGTTCTGTTTGATGCATGCAGAATAACGTCATTTACGCCTTTTCACCTTTCGCTGTCCTTGGGTGTGTATAGTGGAGAACCAAACCACAAAAATAGTCGCGTTACAACAGCATAAACATGATGTAGTACAGGCCTACCAGCAAGTTGAACTTAGTCATGGAAGTAACTTCGAAAACGCATACATGACTTTTTATTGTGATATGACATGTCAGAAGTGAAAACCATTGAACCGGGGTAGGTTAATCCTGGTAACAATTACACTTCTGACCTTCTGTTGTACTATTGAAGCGTTTTCCCAGGGTGCAAATGATCTGGTCCCATCTTATAAAGAGTTGCGATTGATCTGACTCGATCGAGAGTCCAGTTCCCTATATCTAATGAAGAGTTACGATTGATATTAATTGCGAGTTACGATCAACCGTAAATCTTTATTAGTCAGGGCCCTGGTCTTCAATCTTGCACGAACATGTCATGAGGCTACGCACTTGCATGTCTTAGAAGACGTAGGGAGATCCGCTATAACTGTAATAGCTACGTAGTTCGGGCCTCACACTTGGGAAGAATTGGGAGTCCAGCGCATAATTACCGAGTTAACGCTGAAGTTAGAACATCACTTCGGGAAACCAACCCTTGGACTATTTGATTGGGCCAGCGCCACGGAAAAGGAGAGAGTGTCACGTGTGTGTGTGTATGTGTGTGCGTGCGTGCGTGTGTGTGTCTGTGTGTGTGTGTGTGTGTGTGTGTGTGTGTGTGTGTGTGTGTGTGTGTGTGTGTGTGTGTGTGTGTGTGTGTGTGTGTGTGTGTGTGTGTGTGTGTGTGTGTGTGTGTGTGTGTGTGTGTGCGTGAATACAGGTATCAACAAAGGCGCGTATCCGGCCAACAGGTGTCAATGTACTTTTGTCATTGTTGACATTCAGGCTAGCTTAGCCTTAGTAGTACACGTTACAGGCTGAGCTCGGCTTTAAACTAAACGATGAATGAAAGCCTTAGTCTAAGCATAGAATTAGACCAACATCATTTCCGGGTTTACCCTGTGCCAAGGCGTGCGCGCGCGCCAAAATGCTTGTTAAATGCTTGTAATAAAAATGCTTTTATTACTCTCTTCGTAATACTAAATAAGAAGCATTGCCCTGGTGATTAAATCGTATGTAGCCATGATGATGTAATCGTGTGATTGACCTAAGAATGGCGTGGACTATCGTAACTCTGCACATGTGGCACAAACCGAGGAGGGAAACCGACCGTAAAACTGTTGACTTGTTCATAGATAATGAGGAAATGTTTTGTTTTGGAGCGATGCCATTTAGATCATGTCCGTTGAACTTCGGTGACCCTATAAGCTTCCAAGATAGCCATTGATGTCGCTGGGTTTAATAGCATAGTCTTGTGTCCGGGCTGACGGGCATGTATAGTCCAAATATTACCAAAGGCATGTCAAAGGTATATCAAAGGCGCAAACTGGTCCGGGGGTGTTTCACCAAGCTGTTTATAAGTAACGAACGACTTTCCGAACGACTGGTGATCCCTTCTTGTGCTAAATGTGATAACACACTTTGTTCCTGTTTTAACATATTACATGTATTGGGAGTTCATTTCCAACAATCCTAATGAAATTTGACAAATCACAAGCTTTGTATTCAGACACTTGTTAACAACAAACTTTTTCATTTATAAACAGCAGATTTGAACTTAAAATCATTGAGAATGTGATTTAGCACAAGAAGGGGTTACCAGTCGTTCGTAGCTTGCGAACAGCTTGGTGAAACACCCCATGGCCAGTACAGATCAGAGGGTGTTTCACCAAGCTGGACGTAAGCTATATGAACGAGTGTACGCAAAACTGGTGACATGTTCTTGCGCTAAGTCAGATTCTCAAGGATTTTGATTCCTTCCAGCTTAAGTTCAAAATTGATCTTTGTAAATCAAAATTCTCATTGTAAACAGGCTTCTGAATACAGAGTTTATTATTTGTCAAATTTGTTTAGGATTGTTGGAAATGAACTCTCACTATGTGAAAACAAGTACACATTGGGGTATCTCACTTAGCACAAAAAACAATTCACTAGTCGTGCGTAAAGTCGTTCTTAGTTTACGAACAGCTTCGTGAAACACCATATTGGAGATGAGGAGAATCGCATAAGTCTCAGAACAGAACCCGTGTGTACCTGTATGAACCACTGAACTATACCACTAGTGGTATAGTTCAGTGGTATGAACCGGCAATATCACGGACGTGAGGCTACATAACATGGCGGAACGAAAGCTTGACGGTACCTTCGCGCACGCCAAGTCGACTGACCCTGCAACTAGTGGACAATGAGGTCACCGCAGTGACCCTGGGGCTAGGCTTGGACTATCGGTACGAGACTGATCCGCTGGTCGTCTTCAGGTGTTCGTGGATCCCACTGTGACCCTAGGGAGGTGACCTGGTTTCGGGACAAATAGAACTGCTAGTCTTGCTCCCAGGCGCAGCATGAATTACCCTCGGGTCCTGAGGCTGACAGTTGCCTGAAAAGGAATTTGAGCAGATTTGGCTTTCAAATTGGCAACGCCATTCTTCAATATAAGGATATAACCAATGACATATTTCAAACATACAATTTAGAGTAACTTCTGGTGTATACCTATTTGATTCAGAATTGTTGACCGCCTGGCAGGGAGGGGGTTTGTTCCTGCAAAATTTGTGCCAACATCATAATCATTGCCGCCCCCCACCCCCCCCCCCCCACCCCACCCCCTTCCTTCTTGCGTAGCCGTCCACCACGCCTCGGTTTCCACACCCCTGAAATATCATGTCCGAGGGTGACTCGTTAAACATTATTACTGGAAACTGATCGGATCATTATGTGATACAGCGGTATCGGGTTCATTCTACAAAATATGAAAATCAAGATATAGGATATAGGTGTTGATCGTGAGTCATCTGCAAGATGAAAAGTACGTTGTGCAAGAGTGTGAAATATGATTGGCCCATCATCTGGTCGTTATGTTTTTAATATCGTCCCTGGGCCGTAAGGCGAACCCAACCGGGTGCAGGCACCACATAATAAGGGTTTGATGTTATGACGATTGGTATCAGGTACCCAAACAATATACGATGCAGCAATTGAGAGATCCCGGGAAAAGAGCCATACCTTTTTTAAATACAAGGTGAACCCATTTTTGTCGATAAGTGATCTGTTGCACATTTGTGATAATTTTTCAAAACAAAATAATGTCAAATGATCACTTGTTGAATTGCACTTTTGCTCCTCAAAAATTCTTACAGTCGCTGCACTAACTTTTATTGTTTGAGGCTGTTTGGCTGTTAAATGGAATGAACAGTCCGTTTAAAAGGAAACACTGCTTAGTAAAAAAATAACATTGTCGATTTGAAAGGTAAACTAAAGACCCTGGTCATGATTAAGTGAATGAGAGGCATGTGGAGAATCGGACTCTGGACGCGTTACAGAATCCACTTCACTCTACGAATAGGACGGGGTGAAAACTGAAAACCAGGTTTAGTGATAGACGTCTACCCCTCGTCATGTCATGGATCATTGCAGAAATCTAGTGTAGACTACAAAACCAGACCATGATAGCAGCCATACCAAGGAACAATTATGTTTCAAAGAAAGTAACAAGAACGTGTGTTGGCATTGAAAAATAAAATTGACAATGGCTTTATATTGTGGTAGTACTAGTAGTATTCGTAGTGGCAATATGATTGGTTTACGACAATGACATCGGCCTCTAAATTTACATAAAGATATTTAGTCAGTGTCAATGATCGTGAGGAGGTGTATGGTGGTTTCGAATTCAAAGGAAAAGAACGATATCGACATTTTTATTCCTAAAAAAAATGGAGAATAAAGCAGGTAGATAAGCTTCACCCGTAACGTCATACATCCTAGACAGACCGGTTGGATTCCTCGTGACCTTGGTCCGAGGTTTGATGAAAATGTGCCGGGCATGTTCGCGTGTCATGTGGAGTCGTCGAGAAGCCGATAACACGGTGGACTTTGAGGCAAGGTTAGGAATACGGTACGTGTCAGATTCCTACTCAAAACTGTCATGACCACCTGGCAACATGTTTGAGCATGCTGATACGATTGTGGTTATCTCGTCGGGGTTTAATACCATTGTTCCGTGCATGATAACTTAGTATTTGTAGCACGACACACGGTCAGGCACGTTTTCTTGTTTGTACATGACTGTGTCTAACCAGTATTATTTTGTATTATTTTGTATAGCATGGATGGAGATCATCAAAACGATCGCATTTGATGTACTTTCACACTCGTACCGGAGTAGGAGGAGGTCGAAGAGAAGGAGAAGGATAGGGAGGATGGAGGAAGATAAGAGGTATAGAAACGGGAGAACATGCACGGCAGAGGGAGACAATGCAATGCCACACAGACAGGGGATGGAGAGGAGGAAGATGACAAGAAAAGGAAGAAGAGGGGAAAAGATGAAAGAGGATGAGGGTGGAGTGGAGGAAGGCAGTTAGAGGAGCGAGATAGGCAAATGTGGGGTGAAAGATGATAACTGGGGGGGGGGGGGGGCAGCTAGGTGAAAGATGACAATTCGTGGATGTGATATAATGTTATCTTCATCGCTAATGGCGTTGACGAAACATGGGTTGAGGAAAGTGGGTCGAGATGTTCTTTTTCAAAGGCGTTACAATAACGATCATGAGCAGCATGTAACGACACTTGCGATAGACTGTACATCATCGAAATGATCAACACACGCGTCAACTTGCAGAATGTCGCGTGTATACCACAGATTGACCAAGCCTCGCGTGTAAAGATGAACATTGGTTTCCCTCGCGGCCTCAAATCGCATCAATCCAACCAAGAAATTAATGGACTTGCCTGCAATTCATCGCCTACTAATGGAGCCCATATACCATGATCCCAGTATAAAGCAGGGAGTAAAACGCCAAGGTTAAGCTAACTATTCGGCGTGTTATCCACGCCGCTATTGACGAATACATGTACATATACATCAGCATAATATATACATCCAGGTTCGATCTAGAGGTTCGTAGACTGCATATATATTCGTCCGTCGCTTACATATGAATGCACGACATGCTGTGTATAGAGTCTACACGGTGTATATGATAAGGCTATGGGGCATTGCCATATTGTATTGCTAGACCTTTCCAAGGCAGAATAATTACACCATGGAGCTACTTCTAGCTCCTGATTACACGTAAAAAAGGCAAATGACAAATATGCATCATCGTCAAAAGTAGGCGTATGCATTTTATTCCATTGTCCGTTTATTACTCATCTTAAAATGGAACATAACCCATGAAAAATGAAAATTCGAAGTCATTCCCCTTTGTTGTTCTGTAGGTTTAAATATCACTATGGTGTCACGTTACGTGCTTATATTGCCGCAATACGTCCTGTTTAATTCATTTCGGCATAGCAAAATCATGTTTGATTTCCATCGAACTCCAACCATGCCATCTAGGAGTTAATCGCGTCTTTTTTGCTTCCGAGTATGTTGTTGGAATTGGTAAGACCGTGTGTCCAATCAAATCTATGAGGGGAATGTTACATATCATATTATGAGTCCGTTTTGCCTCTACCCCTTTTTGTTGACAATAATTTAGTAAGAAGTATGAAAAGAGACTATTCCTCAGCTGACAGGGATCGCGTCGAGTCGTGAACTTTGTCATCTCCCAGGGAGAGAGAATGGTAGGTTTGTCACGAGGGAGTTGAGAGAGAGAGGGAAGGAGTAAGAGAGAGAGGGGAAGGGATGGGGGAGAAAGAGGGGGACGGGTAGAGAGGGGGAGGAAGAGAGAGACAAAAAAAGGGATCAAGAGAGATAGAGAGAAACAGAGAGAGGGGGGAGGGGTCGAGGAAAAGAGCAAAGGAGAGAGAGAAAGAGAGAGAGAGAGACATAGAGAAAAAGAGAGACAGACAGACAGAGAGAGACAGAAAGAGAAAGAGAGACAGAGAGAGAGAGAGAGAGAGAGAGAGAGAGAGAGAGAGAGAGAGAGGAGGTGGGGGAGATTCGAATTCGCTTCATAGCAAAGAGAGACATAGCAAAAAGATGCACGGGGACATAAGTGAGGACGATTAGAAACAAATACAAAGGAGGCAACCAGTAACAAATAGGACACGGAAAGATGCCATTGGGAGAGAGATAGAGCGAGACGTATATATATATGTGCATTTTATGTTTTGTGTATTTGTGTGTGTGTGTGTGTGGGGGGGGGGGGGGGGGCACTGTATATCTGCAGCTAGCATTCAAAACAGCGTGTCATACAAACCGATTTTGGCGTATTGCCAAATCCGTTATCCTTCACATCAAAATACAAAATACCTATTTACTACGCGAGACCGAGACCGCAAAGAACTAGTGTGGTTTCAAGCCGTCCTGTCCCAACATTTCTCTGACGGTCCCATTACACGCACATGACTAGAGTCAATACTCGATCGAGTACAATATTCAGCTCGTGGACGGTATTTTGGCAATGCACCAACATTTATTAAGGTTCATGGAACACCTCTGATTAGTAGCTGCTTTCGAGTGTAATTAATAATGATTGCGATCACGAATGATTGCTGTCGTACTGATGAAGAATAGATAATCACGATATAGGATGTTGGTACTACGGGCGAATGAATCGGACCAAAAATTCACGACGTGGATATGTAGCAAATTTGACAACACTAAGGACTCGAACATAATTCGATGCGCGGAGCTTTCTAATAACGAGATTTTTGGGAAGCCACATGCGGGGAACATAAATCAATGGATGCTAGTCACTGGTGGTATTCACGATGTGGAGACATTGACTGACATACACTTCCAAATGGACGAGGCTCCTGAAATCAGAATTGGCCGAAACATACTTTGCTCCCACTCACGAATAGTTACGGGGGGCATGGCGCCCCCATTAGCACTATTACATAACCAAAACAAAAACCACTCGTACATATATATTTATTTATTTCCAGTTTTATTTTAACAGGGTGGCCTCTTCAGTTATCAAAGTGCTGTCACTGAGGGTTCTGACTGATAAAAAAAAAAAATACGTTCCAATACATAACAATTACGAAAATGAATCAAGACAATACATATCCAAACACGTTGACATCACGCGGAGAATTTATCTATGTGTATAGAATAAATAAAATTGGGTTTTATGATCCTATCTCTACCATAAGCTTAGCATTAAAATAGTTTTTATCCGAAGTAGAGTGAGACCTAACAATAATATTAACATTCAAGCACGACAACAACATTCTCTAATGTTGAGGGCTGGAAGGGAGGGGGGGGGGGGGGGTAGCCTTCCTTCCACACCCGGGAAAAAATTCTGCATTAATTCATCCATCCATCCACCCATTTTTTGTTATCTATCTACCTAATTATCCATCCACTCAAGTACATCCCTCTATATATCTACATGTATATACAGCACTGTGTCGGATATATCTATCTACATGTATTTAAACAGTTGTTGGGAATGTGTTTGATTTATTTCTAATTTTCTTTTTATCTATGTAATTAAATGAATATTTTAGAAGGAGAGAAAGAGGATCCCCTGTCTTCGCACCATTCTGCTTTGTGTGTGTATCGTGTTGTAAACGTGTTGGGAGAGTTACGTAATCGTCCGCGTTGTGTGCACACTTGGGACCATGCGCGCAATCGTGACCGTGAATAATTCCCACCCAATGCAAACATCAGCGTCATGAAAGCAAAAAAAAAAAAACTGAGGCTTGGTCATGCCGTACATCCCGACCTCTCCTCCAACGCTGCACTATTTCCTTGTCTCATTTCCGTTGGATATACTTTACATCATATGTTTCTCATGAATTCTCCTTCTGATTTCCTAGCAAGGAAACGAAATTACGGAAGAAATGTGGCGAAAATGCATGACGATTGTCTGTGCTAGGATATCTGCGAGAATATGAGATACATACGATGGCAGGAAGAAAGTAATATTTTATGCGGTGCCAAATTAAATGAAGAAAGAGAGCTAGAGAGACATGGAGAGAGGGAGGGGACGAAGGAGAGCGAAAGATATATATATATATATAGAGAGAGAGAGAGAGAGAGAGAGAGAGAGAGAGAGAGAGAGAGAGAGAGGGATAGTGAGAGGGAGAGAGAGATAGAGATTAGGCGAAGAGTGAGAGTGTGTGTGAGTTGGAGATAGGGAGGGGGATATGTTATCGTGGCTTACATGGGTTACACGTAATACTACTCACGTTTACATCAGGTCAACGGTGATGATGGGCACGGTTATGCGCACTTACGTAATCGATGTCAATAACCGCTCAATGACGTAACATTACGCAGTCCTCACTCAAGGTGAAGGATTTGAAGTTCACCTTCTTGTATTGCGGTTATAATACTATAATATGCTTTTCACACTGGCAAAAATTAGCCCCGTACTATCCTTAGCCCCGTACTATCCCTAACCCCGTACTATTTTTTGAAGCTTTTCACACTGGCATTTCTTAGCCCCGTACTATTTCTTAAACCCGACTAGCTTTTCACACTGTTCTCACTCGAAATCGTTAGCCCCGGACTTTCTCGACAGCTTATGAATATTCATGAGTGTACGTCTTGCACATCGGCTCTTTACCACTCCGCATCAAGGTCACTCGCCCGTCGGGCCTTATCTGATTGGTCTCGGCGTCTCGGCCTTGCCAGCTGACACGGCATTCCCTTAGCCCCGTACTATTTTTCGTTTCTTTTCACACTAGCGCTCTTAGCCCCGGACTATTTGGCTTGGCCCTGCAATTGCGGTGTTAGCCCTGCTTTTTTGCAGGGCCAAATAATCCCGGATTATTGGTGGGGCTAGCCGACTTTGGTAAAAACCAATGTGAACAGAAAGTGGTCTAAGCTTAGCCCCGTACTATAGGTGGGGCTAAGGGGGGGCCTTAGCCCCACCTATAGTACGGGGCTAAGGAAATTTTTGCCAGTGTGAAAAGCATATAGCCAATAGTTGCTCTTATTTGTTACGTTTGTGATTCTTATATTGTTCGGTCAGAACGCCCGTGGGTGTTTCGATTATTTTCAACGTAGCTTTCAAAATGTATTGATAAATTATTTATAGTCGGACAGTCTTTTGTGTAAAAATAAAATAAAATCATCTTCGTTAAGAGAGGGCAACGGTGCTTTAGAGAGACTCACCAAATTCACCGTGTGAAGGTCCACTGTTTACTTAGTAGTAAAACAGACCACGGTAAGTTTACTCATATAAAAAAAACCCCCACTGGCCTATACATTCCTCAAGCGATGTGTACCATGCCATTCATGGTTTCTGTGAACAGAGTTTGTTTACGAGGCTCGTGACAAGAGGGTGCGATCCGTGGAATGTAGACCCCTTGATAGAAAGATCTCGTCCTCTCTAAATTGGCACTGACGTTGACATCGAATTGAAAAAAAGTGCATTTATATAGTTATGCACCATCCCTTGTTATTCGTTACTCAATTCGGTTTAGGTTTCACAATTTATTGCCTTATGAGCTAGAAAAGTGGAAAGAATTTCGGGAAGAGCGGTGTACATACAGAGAGACGGAGTGTAGCATGTATCGAAATATAGCGTCAGAGAGTGGGGCGTGGGACGGGGTGGGGGAAGAGGCAGCGACAAGGACAGATACAAGAAGAAGAGAGGAGATAAATACAGATAAAGAGCGAGAGAAAAAAAAACAGAGAGGAGAAGTGAAATATCATGGAAAGAGGGGAGGAAGAGAGAGAGAGAGAGAGAGAGAGAGAGAGAGAGAGAGAGAGGAGAAAGGAAGAAGCAGATGGCAATAAAGAGGGGAAGAAAGACAGAGAGAGGGGGAATAGGAAGAGAGAGGGAAGGAAATGATAGGAAGAAAGCAAAAGAGAGTGAGAGAGAATGAGAGAGAGAGAGAGAGAGAGAGAGAGAGAGAGAGAGAGAGAACGTAAACAGACTGAGAAGCCGCTCCGGAGCTAGTTCGCCAAAAGCCAGAAGTAGGTCGAGCTGTTGACCCAGGACACGCCGAACATGACTCCTTCTTGGAGCTTCCAACGCCCCGCCCAAACCTGCAGAGCTGCCTGCTAAGCTGCAAGGGGCTTGCTGTGAGCTTAATGTGCCGATTCTGGGTTCAAGACACATTAGTATCGCTCGTCAAGGGCATAAAAGGCAAGGTCACTTTTAAGTGTTTTAGCAAATATTTGATCGAAAAAAAGTTAGAGTCGAATCAAGCTGAAAACTAGGCGTACGCATTGTAGGCTCAAGTTGAGGGATGTCAAATTTGTTGTGTGTTTTTTCATCAAATGGGGCCTAATATGCTTGAAATATGTCGTCGATTTTCTCCTTTTGATCAAATTAGGACCACAAAAATATTGAGCGTTTATCTGACATGACAATAGTTCTTGTGCACTATGGGGTTTAGGTAAATCATGTACATGTATAATCCTTCAGATTTTTCCTACATTGTGTAAATTTCAGCTCGAATCAATTTGTAATTATCGGTTGATATGATTGTTGTAATTATGCACAATGTTTCACCCAGTATGCATTAGTTCACAGTTAAGCTCCCTTGCAAACCGGTTAACATGGTTAATGGGTCTGAATAGTGAGGATAGCCTACTAGGAATATAGATCCTGTATTGGGGCGTTTGATCTTGCAATGAGACAGTGCTTCAATGGCTGAGTGTGCCTCTGCAATAATTGTTGAAATACCACCTTAACTCCAAGGCTAGCAGATTCAAGCATTTTTGTTGTCTCACCCCTGATCAAGGATCCTTCTCTGCCCTATCTCTCCCGTAACACCTCAGCTCGCATCTGCGTCACATGACCTTCCTGGTAACGAAGTATTGTAAAGCACAATGTTCCCCTTTCCCACTTCTGCTGGTTATACCGTTGAGAAGAAATAAGAGGCAAGCCCCCCCCCCCCCCCCCCCCGTCCACTCCTTCCGGAAAGAAAGGTAAGATATATTTAAGGTGCAAACAATACTTTAAAGAATAATAATAACAATAACAAT
>CAVLGW020000353.1:0-17805 GCA_963669155.1 Arbacia lixula
ACGAGAATGATATAATTTATCATCAAATGCATTTCGACTTTGAAAATGGCATCGCTAACATGTTGCGAATTTAAGGAGTTGTCAAACTTCAAGTGGTTATAACTTACTCAAACCTTGTCCGATTTTGCTCAAGATTTTACTAATCGGCTTCTCTGTAATCTCCTTAAATATGTCTTGTAAGCGCTACTTATTCTGAGTTTGAAATTCCTCTTCTTAGGGCAACGAAACCTTGCAAATAGCTTGATTTGCATCCGTCCGTCGGATTGGAAGTTAAAAAGAGGTTCCGTGTATAGAAGATACACACTCTATTTACGTTAAGTCCCCAATTCAGTTCTCTATTAGAGAGCAGGGTAAAAACACGGTGGAGCGGATTATAAAAAAACATATACTAGAAAACGGGTGAGAGATGCCGACCACTCGTGGTTCACCCAGAAGGTTATTTAGCCTACAAACGGTATCAAACATGAATTCTTACCTCTTGATTCTATCTTGCTCCATGAAGTGGTAAGTAATATTCGTTGAAATCCTGCAAGAAGAAATACAATACAATTATAGCAAACTTTTTTGTACCCACAACATGCCATTTTTTTAAATATTTCACCAATAATGCACACATATTACAGATGGCAACATGACGTCTTGCACATGAAAGGCCACCGCATACCAGTCGTGCGACGCTGCGACTGGCTAAATCGCAGGACCAGATCATTGGATTTGTAATAGAGAGTGACGTCATGTAGGCCCGTACGACTGCATAATCGTGGCAAAGTCGTGTCGTCTGCGGTGGCCCAATAAGAGCTATTACACTAAAGCACGAGAAAGCAGTATACAGGAAAGAACATGTACGATGTGTTCATATCTACCACAGACAGGGACACACGTGTACTCAGTAGTCATACAAAGGGGGAGAGGGGGAGGGAGCGGAAGGGGAAGGGGAAGGGAGGGGGAGGGGAGGGAGGAGGGGGAGGGAGGAGGGGGAGGGGGAGGGAGGAGGGGGAGGGGGAGGGAGGAGGGGGAGGGGGAGGGAGGAGGGGAAGGGGGAGGGGAGGGGAAGGGGAGGGGGAGGAGGGGGAGGAGGGGAGGAGGGGGAGGGCAGGGCGAGGGCAGGGCGAGGGCGAGGGGGAGGACAGGGAAGGGGTGGGAGAGGAGGGGTAGGACAGCCGAGAGGGAGGGCCGTGTAAATGTAACAATTACGCCTCAAACAAAAACAAAATGCATGCTTTACATCATTACTAATCCGGTTTGATCAAAATATCTAGGGCGCCATTGAATACCAGTACTTGAATATGAATGCCTACTTTGTGTTTCAAAGAGATCACGAATAGATGAATGAAATATAAGTTTATGAATAGTTTGCATTTGCTAGAGAGAAAACAACTATGTTATTACGGGAGCAATGCTATTGGTATACACGTAAAAACGGTTGGATATACATCTACCGGCACGTGAATATATAAATATTTTATGAACGAACGTATAGATTCTTAGTTTTCATGTAGCCTTATAGTGCAGTGGCGGCAACATATGGGAAATTGGGAATGTGGTGACGATCCACCTGCAAATAGCTTTCCATTATAGATCAAGAATGTCATATCGTGCAATAACAATCATGTTACAATCAGCTCTTTCTTTAATGATATCTTGACATGTCAACTTTTAGGCCCAGTCATATTCCTCCCAAACACACACAATTCAATTTCAAATTCAAAATCAAAGTCTAGAATAAGAAAAACAAATAAAACACTATAGCAAGTGCAGGAGAGCTAAAATGTTGATATATGATCATTGTCGTTAATAATACTATTAATCACCCATCATTGAAGGATACAATGAATCATTTTTTCCTCTATATTGTTTATCAATTTCTCATTTGAAAACAAATATTGTATGTGCTTGCACTCAGAAATTTGCATTGCATGGAATGAATATCCACATGAATCTATCAAAAACAAATATCAATTATTGACATGCATTTAGTTACAACACTAAATGTAACAAATTGGCGCATCATTTTGATCTTTCCGTTGGCACACAATCATTTTACGGATTACCTTTCCATTTCATCTGTCCTTTTCACAATTAAACATATCATTCATCACTAAGTAATGTGACAATTGGCGTTTTGTTTATTCACAGTTTGGCAGCCATTTTGAAAAAAAAAATCCATTTGCCATTATAGTTACCTTTTTTCTATGGAAATAGTTTTTGTATCACTATTGTTTAATACACTAAGCACTAGCAAAGTTTTATTTTTCCATTTTGGTTATTTCATAGATTATTATTAACGACATTTTCAATGTTTGTAAGTATCATTATGTCATGATGGCGGCCATCTTGTAAATGATGACCATGAAATGTTTTTAGAAGCCTCTACATGTATATCTAATGTTATTCCAGATACATGTAGTGTTTTTAACATGGGTGGAAAAATTATAGTCCACACAATGGGCGAAACAAAAATGTGTGCACGTTTGATAAAACTGAAGTGTGTGTTTCTGTGTGTAGGGGGGGGGTCTACTTAATGGCAGATGGGATCCTTCTGAATTTTTTATACAACATAACTGTCTGATTACCTGATTTAAGTAAATGTATTCATTATTATATTGCATGTGTAATATATTGCCTAATGTATGTTACATTATATGACAGCATTACATCGATCAGGCGAATCAGCCACAAACGCAATCATCTAGGAATCTTCTCCTCTCCTTCATACGTTATTGAAGAATAATGTATTTTACCAAGGTATGAATTAGTGTCAAGTTCCAGTATGCAGCATATTCCAAAATGTTCAATGAATATGATGAACGTACGAGTTCAATGTTCAGTTATGTACATAATGTATGATGCAATGTTTGTTTGACGGAAAATGACCATTGAAGCTGTGTTCGCTCTCGACGAGTGAACATTTATCATACATGGAACATAACGCACATGATATTTGTTCTTGAGTCGATATAGGCTGAGTGAAGCAGAAGAACAGCGGCGGGGATACCATGTTCCCGGGGATGCCCAGTGGGACGCACCCCCGCGAACCCTTCTGAGAGTTTCGATGGAGTGTTGTTTTGTTTTAGGCGAGGTCACGTCCATCCGGTCCGCATCACGCACTATGCCCCAGACAAAAT
This sequence comes from Arbacia lixula, assembly GCA_963669155.1. Taxonomy (NCBI): domain Eukaryota; kingdom Metazoa; phylum Echinodermata; class Echinoidea; order Arbacioida; family Arbaciidae; genus Arbacia; species Arbacia lixula. Next base: position 3,126 of record CAVLGW020000353.1, read on the forward strand.
CAAGGATGGGTTCTCAGGGGGTATGGCCTTCTTGATTCTCAGCTCTTCTTTCGTCTGCTCCTCCTTCTGTCCTCAACTTCGTTTACTCTATCTTCTTCTTTTTCTTCTTCTTTCTCTTCTTCTTTTTCTTTCTCATTCTGTCCTCACCTTCTTTCAATATGTCTTCTTCTTTGTCCATTTACCAGTTTACTCCGTCTTCTTTTATCAGCGCTGCTCCGTCTGTGAGCAAAGCACTGTTTCTTTTCTTCTACCTACGTTCTTCTCCGTCTTCTTCCTTTGTTTTTGTCATCTTCTCCTCTGTCTTGTCCTTCCTCTTCTTCTTTTATCCTCTTCTTTCTCTTCTTCTTCTTTCTCTTCTTATTAATCCCCTTCTCCCCAATCTTCTTCTCCTTCCGTTCTCAACTCCTTCTGCTCTATCTGCTTCGTCTACTGCTTTCTATTCTTCTCCTTGATCCTCCTCTACTTCTTCTTCTCCGTCTGTTCTCACCTTCTCCTGATCAGTCTTCTTCGTCCTTGTCTTCCTGATCCTCCTCTCTTTGTTATTTTTTGCCTCTGTTCTCACAGTTTCTTGTTTTCCTTCTTCTTCTTTTCCACTATTCTGCATTATCCTTTAATGATCATTATTGTTATGTTAATCCTATTTCCTTATCCGTTTTATTTTATTTTATTTTATTTATCATCCTCTCATCCTTCATCTTCTGCTGTTCTAACCTTCTGCATCGTGTTCTGATTGTTCCTTCTCTCTTCCATCTCCTTTGTACCTTAATAATTTTAGTTGATTTCTTTCTCCTCATTTTATCACTCTTATGTTTGTTTCTTTTTCTTCTGTTCTCACCTTCTACTGCTCTCTCTTATTTGTCGTCGCCGTCTTATTCTTCTTCTTTCCCTTCATTTTTATATATTCTCCCTTATCACTAATTCATTATTATATTATCATCTTAATTCTTCTTAACATGCTTAAGGATATCACTAATCTTTCCTCATCGCTTCTTTACATTCTCCTTCGTCTTTCGCTCTTTCATTCATCTTGTACATGTTGTATTGTTGTCTTCTTCTCATTTTACTTTCCATTCTTCTTTTTGTGATCATCATCTGCTGCTGTGCAGCATGATCCTATTTAATTTTACGTTTTATTCTTCTGCTTTCCCTTTCTTTTCTTCGCTTCTTCATTCTATTTTTCATCTTGGTGTTTAATATCCTGCATCGTCAGTACATTCTCATTATCATAATTCCTCTGCTTATTCTTCACCGTTTTTTTCTTCTTCTGCTTCATCATTATCATCATTATCATCATTATCATCATCCTCATCATCATCATCATGAATCTCACGTACTTTATCTTCTTCAGTTTTCATCGTATCGATCGAGATATCATTTTGTTGTGTCGTGCGTCTTTCCCCACTCACACCCCTTCTCCTTTTTACCTTTATAAGTCTCCTCCTATACAATTACTCATAAAACTATAATGATAAATCTCCTCTTACACATCTACTTAAAGAATTATGATCAAACAATGATGATAGTCGTAGTCATCGTCAACATCACCCTTTCTAACAAAAGGCTAATGTTGTACATCTTTTGTCTATGTCCCTTTGTCCGTTTGATATCGATTTTCTCCGTGTTTTCTCACTCAATCTTGGTGAAATAACATTCATGCGCGGTTTAGTTACTCCCGCATTGTCACTGGCGGGTTTGTTTGTGCTGTCATGATAATGATGATTTTGTCAAGGCCTATATACGTCCTTTCCCTTTACTTAATTATGTTTGTGTATGTGTGTGTGAGTGTGTGTGTGGGGGGGATGGGGTGGTCGAGTACGTGTGTGTGTGTGTGTGTGTGTGAGAGAGAGAGAGAGAGAGAGAGAGAGAGAGAGAGAGAGAGAGAGAGAGGGTGGGGGTGGCACGTGTGTGTGCTTGAGTACGTATGTATGCACTCACACACATCCATGTACACACACGCGCTGGATGTAGGGTACACAATAGGGGTACTTGGAAAAGAGACCACTGAGCAGAAGATGGAAGAAGGAGCGAGCTACGGAAGAAGTGCTTCGTTTCGGGGGGCCACTGAGAGTCTAAGATATCTAGATCAGTGGCCACCTCTTCATTAGGCATGCCTCAGCGAGTGCCCCGGTGGATTACTGGCCGCTTTAAAAGGTTATTACAACCTCGTTATCACCACTCCCATCGCCATTAAAGCCCCGTGCGAGAAGACAACACTCCGACTCGTACCCTCCAAGGCAGTGGAGACCACCATGGGCTAAGCATGGGACGAACATGACATTATGAACAAAAATGTGTATGATATTGCGATCGCAAAAACACACTTTCATACGTAGAGGTGACGGATCCGGAATTCTCTATAGAGATAAACTGCACAGTGTAAACATCTCAGCTCTTGCACTGCTCCCGACATTTGGAATACACATCCACGTGACGTCCGCCTATGCCCCTCAACAGACACCTTGTACCAACACTACTTGATTTTTTTCCAAATACAATCACAATTTCTGTACTTGTATAATGCACACTACTGACTACATACATTGTTATATTTTGTGTCTACCTGAGAACTAACATTTTAGCCTCCACTCGTTTTTTTTTTCTCTCCCCGTTATGTGCTCTTTCTATGTTCTCTTCAATATTCAGGAGAGTATTGTCAACCTTTGATATGGACGATTTCGTATCATGTTCTCATTGATGTTACGGGACATTGATTTCAAGCTTTTGCTTTCTCATGTTCCGTCCTCATGCTAAGTATGTTAACGATATTTATTTCAAATGTATACTTATATTTCTGTCATATGTGGGAAAAAATGAATGAAATTAAATAGACGCATTAACTGATTTGATTATAATGAGAGCATGTTTTATTATTATCAGCCCACTGTTTATGGGTATTTCAATGAAAAAAAATAGGGTGCACGGTTCCTTCCATTATCTTTCTCTTTCTCTTTGTCAATATGATATCTCTCTGTCACCACACTCTATACCCTTTCTACATACACACACACACACACACACACACACATACATGCACATACACCACACACACACACACTCTCTCTCTCTCTCTCTCTCTCTCTCCCTCTCTGTCTTTCCGTTTATCTGTATCTTTCCTTCTCTCTCGACTGATCGGATCGTGTCGTCTACGATGATGTTTTCCTTTCTCACCTTCTGTCTCTCCCTCTTCGATGAGGTTGATCCTTAACTGAATCGTCGAAGGCAAATGCGAAATATGAACATGTAAGTGATAGTATTATTTCCAAATTCGCTCCCAGCCCGGATCACAATGCAGCTCTATTAAGGTGAGTTAAGACTAACGCAGTTTTGCCGCTGCGGCCCGCCGCGTGCACTTGAAAGCCAGGGGGTTTGCCGCTGCAGCCCGCCGCGTGCACTTGGAAGCCGGGGATTTTGCCGCTGCGGCCCACCGCGTGCACTTGGAAGCCGGGGATATGCCGCTGCGGCCCACCGCGTGCACTTGAAAGCCAGGGGTTTCCCGCTGCGGTAAAGTAACGACTCGCAAGTGCACGATGGATCACCGCTTCGCAGGAGACAAGAAAAATATTTGAATTGAACCTACCACGGCAGTGAAGAAGGCAGCTATCTAGAAGGCTGTCTTTCCTGGCTGCTACCTACTCACTTCTGATTTATTCATATACGTATATTTGTTGTATTTTTATCCAGTGAGTAAAATTAATAAACTTGAAACTTGGATAACACTGGTGTCAAACTGCAGACCGTGAGCGAACCGCTACCACGTAGCTTACGCGTAGCACGTCGGGTGCAATTGGTGCTGTTCACGTGGCGCATTAGCTTAAAACCATGTGTTAAGTCTCTGTTCGGTTTATGTGTTTTCTTCTTAACTCTTCTTGTTAGATATTAAATGCTTCTATATACTCCTTGTGTGCATTGCTAGTGAGCAAGCCACCCATGGCACACAGAGGGTTAAGTCTCTATGTGCTATTGATGTATCTTTCCAAAAGTACTACACGCAACTCCCACATAGTAGTCTGTCGCATAAAGGATTAATCACTATCATCTTCAGAACATTACAATTGCATCGAGGTGCAAATGACGTACGTGTGTGGCGTCCTTTGATATTCGCATTACATGCTTGAGGTACACAACTAAAGATGGTAATGACTATATCTAAACTTTGCTTAATGTCAAATCCATGCGGGGTGACATTTTCTTCAGTCGTGTTAAAATTGCTGATGTCATTGAGCGTCCCACGTAATTATGATATTTAAAAACAGGCGGTTTAACTTATAGGACGCGTATTAAGCCTAGTCTAAAATTATTCCAATCAACCTAGCTGATGGGTCTTGATATATATTCACATTGTCATGATTGGGGACTGATTTAAAGGTAAGGGCTAACAGATGTAATCATTACAGATCTTAATCACGCCATCGACTGTTATGGGTTTCTTTAAATTTCAACGATTTTGCCATTTTTAGATGATTTCTTCCTGGTAGTATCACGAAATGAAACAAGAGTGGGACTCATTTTCTTGGCAGAACGACAACCCATGACGGATTCCTTACACCACTAACCCCTGCCTTGAAACCGTCGTCTGCGTTCGTCTGTTGCAGTGGTTACAGCTGTGCTCCTTTAGCATCGTTGCAGTCTATGGATTTGGTTTATCATTTCGATTCCCCACTCACATGAATATCTGAATGCGTTAACCCTGAAACCTGGTTGTCAAGGAAACGCATTCCCCAATTTTTTCTCCGTTTCATATGAGAGCAGCTACTGCATAATTTACCTTCTCATCATCATCATCATATTATTCCTCTATCTCCTCTTAATCCACTTTTTTTTCTTCTCCTCCTCCTCCTTCTTCCCCGACGTCGGTTTGTATGCTAAATGCAAAGGGAAGTCAACTAGTAAAATAAGAAGTTTAAATACAGGGTAGCCCGTATGCAGGTCAAAAAAATAAAATCTTGAAGAAAAAAAAATGGATGGAAGAAAAACCTGTCCAAAAAGTTACCTCCCAAATGATAGAGCTGGAAACTATAGTTCCCGTAGCCCAGAGACCAGAGACAATAACAGCGAACATTGCGGCTCACTGCTCTGCGGTGATCGCTAGCAATACACTGTGCGGTGCAATATGAATGTAGACTCTGTGGTTACTACGTTTCAATCGTACACAAGGATGTTTGTCACTTTTCCTGATTTAAAGTTTTGTTATTAGCTGCCAATGAGATGGGGCACTCCTCCCCCCCCCCCCCTTCCCAACACCCACTCCTTCCACCATTTCATGGCTCCGTCTCGAATGGCATGACAGGTGCATATTGGTACCAACAGATCCTCCATATTGTGCCGACGGATTGACGAAAGGGACATCGCCCCTCCCCACTCCCACACACACATACACACATACACACATACACACATGCACACATAAACATGCATTCTCTCTCTCTTTCACTCTCTCTCTCCCCCTCTCTATCTCTCTCTCTCTCTCTCTATCTCTATCTCTGTCTCTCTGCCCCCTCTCTCTTTATCTGTCTGTCTGTCTCTCTCTCTCTCTCTCTTATTCTCTCTCTCTCTCTCTCTCTCTCTCGCTCTCTCTCTCTCTCTCTCTCTCTTTTTCTCTCTCTTTCTCTCTTTCTCTCTCTCTCTCTCTCTCTCTCTTTCTCTCTCCCTAACATACACACTCACATACACATGCATACTAGCCAGCGAATCGGATGGCCAGGTAACAAAATCTCAAGAATCACCTTAACCTTTAGCCAAGAGTGCGGAACGGCGAAGAAGAAAAGAAAACACGTCCAAAAAGATATTTCGGGCTCCAGAGAATCTGTAACGCGGAATAAGGTTTCTAGGGTCCAGATGTGTGAAGGCTCTTGAGTATTAACACAGTTATCCCTGGAAGCCTTTTAACCTGACCTATATTTTAAAAAGGGGACCCCATTTGGATGTGTAGCTTCCACTTAAGGCTCTATTAACCCAATATTGACTAGGGCTATTTTTGTCAAACTTGGCAACACTTGTTTATGTTATCATTATTGTCAAACAAAGGGGAACGCGCCGTTGTGAATTACAATTCACGTCAAAATGATGAAAGATTTCTAGTTTAGATTTGGAGAAGAAAAGTTGAAGTATGCCAGCGTGTTGCCAATTTGAAGACTTACTGGTCATTTTCACCTTCATTTTGCTTTGAAAATCATTATAAAAGTAAACATTCCCTAAGCTTTAACACATTTCATAACATGCAGAAATGTGTTGTGTCATCAATATTTAATGCACCTTTAATCATTTTCAATACTCTTGATTAACAAGTGTTTATCCCAAATCATCGATTTGTCAAGTTTGTGCCAAGAGTTCTTGTTTCGAGTCCACGTCCTGAAATTACAGTTGAGTCTGGATACATACATGAACCCTTTCCATCTTACCGGTAACGGAGAGGGAAAGAAAAGTACGTATGTCTAGAAGAAAGAAGAAAGCAGTCCGAAGCCTGGAACATAGACTAGACGCTGTAATTTCTTCCGACGTAAGCCAATATATTTTTAACAAATGATAAAGTTCAAAAACCAAGAATAATCTATGTTACGAATTAAGGCTATCCATAAGCCTTTTAAAATAATAATGCCTCATTGAACGTGAAAGAGCTATCAGAAAGGTGCATTAAGCTGTACAATTATTACAACTTACAACAATCCTTGTAATTACCATAGGGCTATTTAGAAAGACGGGAAAAGTCGTTCTAGCTCAATACTCACATTGACGCATATTCATGATGATCATTTCTTCAAATTGATGAAAAAAAAACAACTTGCGTCAGTGAGGAAATAATGTATCATAAAAAAGGGGTTGATTTAAGGCGTTGGCCTTAAAATAAGAAAATGATTTGCACGCACGTCCATAAAACACATTACCATTGACGTGTTTGTATAAGGTTTCCTGGCGATCTATATTTATAAAATGCGTTGGCTTTATGAATGTTGTTTATCAGATGAGGATTCGTTATGGATTAATGTTTCAGAGAATCGGAGCATTATATCTCCCATGTCAATAGCGTGTGAGACATGTGGGTTTAAAAAACGATAGCCCTTTTGTAAGTCTCTCCCTCTCTCTCTCTCTCTCTCTCTCTCTCTCTCTCTCTCTCTCTCTCTCTCTCTCTCTCTCTCTCTCTCACCCTCTCTATGTCTCTGTCTGTCCAGGGTCCAGGGTCTGTCTGTTTCTGCCTCTGTCTGTTTCTCTCTCTCCATGCTCTCCATCTCTTTGTTTCTCTCTATATATCTCTCTCTCCGTCTCTCTCTCTCTCTCTCTCTCTCTCTCTCTCTCTCTCTCTCTCTCTCTCTGAATGTCTGTCCGTCTATCTCTCTCCCTTTCTCTCAATCTTTGTAAAAGAAGAATTTGAGAGGCTGTGATGCCGAAAAAAAATGTGAATACAAAATACGAAGTAATGAAAACACGGAAGATTATATACATGTATTCCACTTTTCCACCCTTCTATACCTCCATCCTCAATCTCTACCGGCCACCCCCTCCCCCCTCCCCCCACCCCCTTCCTCCGACCCCCTCCCCCCCCCCCCCCCCTCTCTCTCTCTCTCTCTCCCCCAGGCCCCGCCCCACCACACACCCCTCACTCCGTTCCTACTTCATCCTTGTATATGACCCGCGATAAGAGCTGAACCAGATGTAGGCATGGTCCGAGTGTTTTAAGAGGCACTTCAGAAACCAGGAACGTGCGCCCTCTTCAGTCGAGCAGTAAAATGTCCCGAAGACAATCCTTAGCTTAACCCTTTGTGTGCCAGATAAACTGCTGCCTGTAGAGATCTGTGTGTGTATTACTCGAGGAAAAGGACACATCTGGCACAGAGAGACTTCAACTACTGATGAGACAGAACGCGTATGCATCGTGCTTATTCTTAGGCGATGTATCCCTTATATAAATGCACAACATATATAATTCTTGTCTAGATACCATTATGGAATATAACAAATAATACTGTTTTATAATTATCTTCCCTTTCGATGTAAGAACTAAAAGATGACTGTTAATGGGCTTGCAATTATTACTCAGATATCTTAAATTTGTTTTTATAGCGGGTCCTCTAAAAATTGACGTGTTTGTGTCCTGGCTATCTATATTTATAAAATGCGTTGGCTTTATGAATGTTGTGGATTAATGTTTCAGAGAATCGGAGCATTATATCTCCCATAAAAATAATACTGTGGTCTCAAACTCAAGTGACATTCCAGCAGAGCCATAGACTGACTATTTTGTACACCGCGCTATAATCGAGTCAATATTTAGATATTTTAAATAATACTCAAGGACGTTTGTTGTCAAGTTTATGGTAACATTTATTTACAGGGACAATTTTGACGATATCATTGTTAGCGTCAACTTGTGCTTTGCATTGAAAAACTGCAGCTGCGACTGAGTCGCAGGAGGATTCCCCAATCAGGCGGGCGTCTTACCGCCTTGCTGTCAGAAGTATCGCCTCGAGGAGAAAGTACAACAAAATGCATTGCCGCGGCGAACAATGCGGGAAAAATCGACAAACTATTAAGGTCTATTCAAACAAGAAAGGTTTCTTGCTGCCGTTTGCCCTAATGATCCTTCAATCGAGCTGCTCCCCTGTGACGAAATATTTGAAGAGGACGTACACGCTGATGATAAAGATGTTGGCGAATTTCTTGATGGTGATTGTGAAATGAATGCAGCCACTTCTCAAAACACGTAGCAATGAACTTTCAACTATGAATGGATAGGCCTATCTTAAGTGTCCTATCAAGAGTAGGCAAAATACTTAGTCAAAAATACTCATTTGAATAGCAAACATACTTAACTACAAAAAATACTTAAGTATTTACTTGATTGGAGCAATATTTTTACTTATACTTAGCCAAATACTTAAGACAAAAAGTATTTTATTTAAGCCAAATACTAACTATTTGTCTTATTGTTTATACTTAAGTATTGAATTGAATACCGCCCCTGGGCAATAACGAATGGGAGAATTTCAAGACTAGGTACCCTTTGCATGCAGGTGAAAAATGAATTGGTAAAAATATACGGAAATGGAAGAAAAGGTTACATTAAGAACTTCCATCCCAGTGATAGAACTGAAACGGACTCTAACATGTCTAAGAGGAATTATAGCAATCGCTACATATTTAATAAAGCCTATAGATACCGGAGACAACAATACGCAATAGCGCACATTACGGCCTTTTGCAACGTATAGTGATGTGTTAACCTGTACACTAAGCGTTGCAATAAGGTATATGAATCTAGACCATTATCGGGCTGTTTCAAACGTAAGCAAGAAGAGTTTTTTCAATTTTCCTGAAAATGTTCATGAAGCTATGACTGTGAGATCTTAATACACATTTTCGTTATGGTATATTGCTGATTCCTGCCAAGTTTCATGGGGAAATAAGCTCCCCTGTCTTTAAAGCCGCGGCGGGGAAAACTTTACCGCCAAACTCCAGTCGATGGGCGGTAGCGGTTATACCGCTTCCATGGGAAGTTGCTTTAAACAGAGCAAGAAGTCCCCGCCGCGCCGGGAGCGATTGTTTCTGCCAGACCCAGACGCGACTCGTTAACTGCTTAAGCCCCGAGGAAAAGGAGCAAGTTAAATCATTAAGCCTCTCACTACCAAGTTTTGGACCCCATGCTCTGGCTTACCGCACATCTTCATGTCAACGGTGATGAGACGGTTAATCCATTCTGATGTTCTGTGCGAGACAAAATACAGCTCAATTGGATGAGTGTGTGTGTGTGTGTGTGTGTGTGTGTGTGTGTGTGTGTGTGTGTGTGTGTGTGTGTGTGTGTGTGTGTGTGTGTGTGTCGAGGCCTGCTACGATGATTACTGGAGTAAAGTCTGATAAAGGCATACTTAGCATATGACTTGTATGAAGACTCAGAGGCTTTCAATAGTTTTCCTTGCACTATTGTGAAGGACATTATTATCCTGCCAAATCCACCAAAAATATTAAAAAGACCAAGGCCATATCTATCAAGTTAGAAAGAAGATTGCTTGAAGTTGTGAAATACTGCCAATCAGTTTAATTAAATCCCGTTTGGAGCATTTGATTTCTTTCCTGTGTATTTCACATAGACGAACATCAATGTACTTAACTGGCCGCGTAATACTATATTTTTAAAAACATGTGTGCACTGATAATACGTTATGGGGATTATGTTTGCCTTCTCGGTGACGTCATCGTCCATTCACATTGATTGCAGAGGAGCGTTATTACGGCAATGCATCAACAATTAATTAGAACGTTATTTGCTTCCTGATGTAATCATACAGAGGGACAAATATTTGTTTATTCCATCATTCCGTCCTAATATGCAATATCCGTTGATCGGCGGCTTACGTACCGGCTCCATGTAGCTATGCGTCAAGATATTTATTATTCATCTTAATGGATCACATAATCACTTTTTCAATGTTGTGTCAAAACAACATGGCTACTGCATGAAAGATGTGTTTTAAATAATGCAAAAGTTGCACATGGGGTATGTAGGAAGTTAATACGGCTGTGGATTCTTCCTAAAATACCTCATGAAATAAGGGTCACGACTTGTGGATTTTGGCGTTATGTGTAACGGTATGTGATACCTTTTCTTATTGATTACAGTATAAAATATATTTAATGATGATATTCGGTTTTGACAGTCACACAGAAAAGGCTGGGTCTCTGTCTTCGCCATCTTTGCATTCCAGGCCACCCAACTCCCTCCCACCCTCACCCCCACCCCGAATCCCACCCTCCACCCCACACACACACACACCCCACCCCACCCCGCCTTCCATCTGCAGTAGATAGCTGGAGATTATGTAAGGGTTGTTATGATATCGTAAAGAGTGTCTACAAGATTTAAAGGGCATGACGGCATATGAGTGGCGGTGGGTAGAGCTGAGTGTGGGTGGGGGAAAAACATTCACACCCGCACCCCAACCTGGTAGAGATATAAAATCACGTGAATAATGGAACCAAACAGGAAAGAGAAGGACTGTAAGTATCATTGGAATACCATTTAGAGAGAGAAGATTTAACATGATTAAAGGGGAGAGGGATGGGAGCAGATTGGCGATGGGTGGAGGGATGAAGATTCACACCAGCACCCCCAAACCTGGTAGAGATCAGAATCACGTGAATAATGGAGCCAAACAGGAAAGAGAAGGACTGTAAGTATCATTGGACTACCATTTAGAGAGAGAAGATTTAACATGTTTAAAGGGGAGAAGGATGGGAGCAGATTGGCGATGGGTGGAGGGATGAAGATTCACACCAGCACCCCCAAACCTGGTAGAGATCAGAATCGCATGAAGAATGGAGCTAAACAGTAAAGAGAAGTATCATTGGAATACCATTTAGAGAAAGAAGATTTAAGGAGAGGGATGGTGGGAGATTTGTGATGGGTGGAGGGATGAAGATTCACACCAGCACCCCAAACCTGGTAGAGATGCAGAGTGACATGAACAATGGAGCCAAACAGGACAGGGAACAACTGTAAGTATCATTGGAATACCGCTTAGAGAGAGAGGATTTTGAGGGGAGAGGAATGGTGGGAGATTGGTGATGGGTGGAGGGATGAAGGTTCACACCAGCAACCCAAACCTGATAGAGATGCGGGCTGACATGAACAGTGGAGCCAAACAGGAGAGAGAATAACTGGGGTATCATTGCAATACCATATGAGAATTGTCTACCAGATTTTAAGGACCTTTCCTGTGATGGGCATATGGGGGATGGTCAGCACCCATAACCTGGAAGAAGGGCAGAATGACATGAATATAATGGAGCCAAACGGGAAATATAAAATACTAAAATCACTATTTCATCATGATCAAATCACAATTACATTACTTGCATATGATACCAACCATCATTATGGTTTTACACTGAATTCCATCTTAAGAGATGAACAGTTCATTTTTAATCAACCTCTACTAAAGAAGACACTGTTTCATGAACTCTATATATACTTTCTTTACATGATAGTCCATTAGATCCGTCCTTTAATATTTCTCTGAATCTATCAATCGGGCGTAAATCCCCTTCCCCTCCCCCTCCCCGTACCACCATCGGGAACAATGACGGAGGGGGGGGGGGGGGGATAGGTCGTTCCGCCCTCACCCCTAATCTTCTCCAGCCCCTTCATTAAGGTTCGTCGCAACAGTAATGAGCATGCATGACAGAGATACAGATTAAGTTCCCATCTTTAATGTCAACGCCACGGCCTTCGCGCGAGGATTAAGTCGCTAATAGCAAGAACATTCTCCCCTTTTCGCTCTTTCGCGGGAACCGAGGCGTGCATGTATCAGCTGTTTCCTACGCGAATGAACGATCAGACACGGCGGGGTACATGGGGTACGCGCATGGGAGCTCTCTCTCTCTCTCTCTCTCTCTCTCTCTCTCTCTCTCTCTCTCTCTCTCTCTCTCTCTCTCTCTCTCTCTCTCTCTCCCTCTCTCTCTCTCTCCCTCTCTCTCCCTCTTGCTGTCTATCAATAACCCGAACCCATTGCGAGAAATCTGTCGGACCGTGGTTGAGACAAAGAGGGAGTGACGTCACAGTTGCGTGTCTTCGTGACGCTGCAAGAATGATGCACTCTTAATGACTTCGGTGATGATGAGATGACATAGCTTATCTGTGTAGGTTAATGCATAAGGCCTACTATTAATATTACTATCATTTTAGTATCATCAATATCATTTTTTACTTAACTTATGTATTACTGTTATCATTATCATGATGATCATTATCATCAATTTAACCATTATTACAATCAGTTCAATGATACGTTTATTAGTATCACTTGTGACGACACTTTCGAATTAGCGGTATACGACTGCACAAAATATGACATGACATTCATTACGATATAGACCATTCGACCAGCACGACACATGAATGATGAAATAGACTTGTAAATAACAGGATTATGTCCTGCTCCGAAACGAATGTGCATACTTTACATGATGATGTCTATTTTTTATATATATATAAAAGTAATGATGAGGGGCCATATTCATGAAACTTTACTAAGCCTAGTTAGTTGCTAAAGCGCGTTCATCTATATGCATTCTTCGTAATGACTAGGCTAGTAAGCTTTCATGAATGTGGCCCTAGATCATCAAGAGATATAGTGCATACTTCTAAGTTTACAATGTCATGAGGCGAGCGATAGGTGGCGCTAATACTGAAAAGATTTCGAAGGGGGCTAGGTTTGTCTGATCATGGTCTGGTCATGACAGCCAATTCAAAGGAAATGCAATAACACGGAACTTGGGGGAATCACATTTTAATCTCCGTGACTAATTGGATGAATAACCTTTCATGAAATTATCAAAATTATGCTTCGAAACATGGCCTATTTATCAGGTCTGAAATAACCGCACGATGATGTGCTGGGGGCGGGGGGGGGGGGGGGGGTATTTTTCATACAGTTTAATTTTTATTCCTAATTCCCCGACATTGTCATGATTATGGGGTTGTTTAGATGGGTTGTTAAAAACATAAACAAATTATGAATACATGCAGAATTCAACATTTACTACTATCCGTGCATGTGAACGATCCTTTGACGATTTAGACATATGAATCCCCCTTCCCCGTTGCTAATCTGTCCACGATGACTGGAAAGGTCATTGCATAACGTGGCCCCTTCTCACTGCTCTCAGCGCTTTGAACAAAGGAACAAAATATACTTATTATCTGCTTATGACTTGTCACTAATCACTCATTACATTAGTCATTATCTGTGTCTATTTCTCCATGTCAGTCAGCTAGCCTGCATGGCCGATTTGATGTTGCGATCCGCAAGCGGTCTTTACAGACCTAATCATGGTATTATACCATACGCTTGGGGCTCAGGAATATTCTTTCTCCGGATATATGTGACAGGTGTGATATCTACTGTAAGACATGGCTAAGGGAAGGAATTCCTTCTTTCTAAGTCTTTCTCTTTCCAATCCCATTTCCCTTCCTATCTTATTTTCACCTTCATTTTCTGGTCTGTTCACATATTTCTTCTGTTTTTTTCCGTGCTCTTGATCTTCTTTGTTCGTCTTGTCTTATTTCTTCCCCCTCTCCTTCTCTGTCGTATTCTTTCCCCTTTCCTCCTCCGTGTTCTTCATCTTTTTTCTATTTCTTCTTCTTCTTCTTCTTCTTCTTCTTCTTCTTCTTCTTCTTCTTCTTCTTCTTCTTCTTCTTCTTCTTCTTCTTCTTCTTCTTCTTCTTCTTCTTCATCTCCTTCTCCTCCTCCTCCTCCTCCTCCCCCTCCTCCTCCTCCTCCTCCTCCTCATTCTTCTTCTTCTTCTTCTTCTTCTTCTTCTTCTTCTTCTTCTTCTTCTTCTTCTTCTTCTTCTTCTTCTTCTTCTTCTTCTTCTTCTTCTTCTTCTTCTTCTTCTTCTTCTTCTTCTTCTTCTCCTCCTCCGGTTCATGTTCTTCTTCTTCTTCTATTTTGTTTCGTCTATATTGTTTCTTCACCTGACTTTCTCTTGTTTTGTTTTATTCTCCTTTTTTAATCTTTCTATTCTCCATCATCTTTTCCACGATCGCAATTTCTCACTCATAGTCTTTCTCATTATTCACCTCATATTCGTCCTTTCTCTTTTAACACAATAATTATGTTAACAGCGAAAACATGTACAACTCTCGTTATGATCAAAGACAGTTCTGAATAGAAAATGAAAATGAGAATCA